>PITA01007440.1:0-91505 GCA_004023965.1 Spilogale gracilis | reverse complement strand
GGGGTTGGTTTAATTTTTTGTTGATTTTCCAGTTCTTTAAGGTGTAATGAGAGTTGGTGTATTCGGGATTTTTCAATTTTTTTGAGTGAGGCTTGGATGGCTATGAATTTCCCCCTTAGGACTGCCTTTGCTGTATCCCATAGGTTTTGGATCGATGTATCTTCATTCTCATTGGTTTCCATGAAGTGTTTCAGTTCTTTGATTTCTTGGTTGATCCACATATTCCTGAGTAGGCTCGTCTTTAGTTTCCATGTGTTTGATTTTCTCCTGAACTTTTTATGGTGATTGAGCTCCAATTTCACGGCATTGTGGTCAGAGAATATTTAGGGAATAATTTCAATCTTCTGGTATCGGTTGAGCCCTGATTTGTGACCTAGTATGTGGTCTATTCTGGAGAAAGTTCCATGTGCACTCGAGAAGAATGAGTATTCTGCTGTTTTAGGGTGAAATGTTCTGAATATATCTATAAGATCTAGCTGGTCCAATGTGTCATTCAAGGCTCTTGATTCCTTGATGATTTTCTGTTTAGATGATCTGTCCATTGCTGAGAGTGGTGTGTTAAGATCTCCTACGATTAGTGTGTTTGCATCAATATGATTCTGAACTCCATAGGCAACATGATGTCAATACAAACATATCTATCAATAATCACCCTCAATGTGAACGGCCTAAACGCTCCAATAAAAAGACACAGGGTTGCAGACTGGATAAAATGACAGGGCCCATCCATATGCTGCCTACAAGAGACTCATCTTGAATCGAAAGACACTTCCAGATTGAAAGTGAGGGGATGGAAGACCATCTTTCATGCCAATGGACCCCAAAAGAAAGCCGGGGTAGCGATTCTCATATCAGACAAATTGGATTTTAGTCTAAAGACTGTAGCAAAGACACAGAAGGACACTACATCATTCTTAAAGGGTCTATACATCAAGAATATCTAACAATTGTGAATATTTATGCTCCCAACATGGGAGCAGCCAACTACATAAGCCAACTGTTAAACAAAATAAAGAATCATATTGATGCGAATACAATAGTAACTTTAAATGTAAATGAAATAAATGCTCCAGTTAAGAGATATAGGGAGGCTGAATGGTTAAAAGAAGATCCATTTATATGCTGCCTACAAGAGACTCATCTCAGACTTAAGGATACACACATATTGGAAGTAAAAGGATAGAACAAGATATTCCACACAAATGAAGACAAAAGGCAAGCTAGAATAGCAATATTGATATCTGAAATATAGTAAAAAGAGATTCTAACAAAAGACAAAGAAAGGTATTATGTATGATAAAGTGGTCAATCCAAGAAAAGAATATAAGATTTGTGTATATTTATGCCCCCAACATAGGATCATCTAAATACGTAAAGCACATATTAACAGACATAAAGGAAGAAATTGACAAGTAATACAGTAATGATATTTATTATAATGGGGACTTTAATGCCTCACTTACATCAATAGATAGATCATCCACACAGGAAATCAGAAGGAAACACTAACCTTAACTAGCACAATGAACCAAGTAGACTTAATAGAAATATGCAGAATATTTCATCCAACAACTAAAGAATGCAACGTCTTTTCTAATATGCATTAAATATTCTCTGGGACAAATCACATATTAGGTCACAAAACAAGTATCATTGAATTTGAGAAGACTGTAATCATATCAAACTTCTTTTCTCACCTCAACTATATGAAACTAGAAATCAATTATAGGAAGAAAACTGGAAAAAAACAGAAGCATGTGGAGACTAAATAACATGCTAATAAAAAAAACAATGGAAAAATGGGGAGATCAAAAAGTAAATCAAAAAATATCTTGAGACAAATAAAAATAGAAATAAAACTTTTCAAAATCTCTAGGACACTGCAAAAACAATTCTAAGAGGGAAGCTCATAACTACACAGGTCTACTTCAAGAAACAAGAAAAATCTCAAACAATCTAACTATACTAAAGGGACTAGGAAAAGAACAAAGCACAGAGTTGATATAAGGAAGGAAATAATAAAAAGTAGAATGAAAAAAAAATGAAATAGAGACTAAAAGAATGATAGAAAGGATCAATGAAACTAAAATTGATAAAACCTCTAAGCAGAATCATCAAGAAAAAGAGTAGGGCCCCAGTACTTTGAAATCAGAAATAAAAGAAATTGTATCTGACACCATGGAAGTACAGGGATCATAAGGTACTACCAGGAACAGTTACATGCCAACACATAAGAAAACCTAGAAAAATAGATAAATTCCTAGAAACACACAACCTTCTAACACTGAATCATGAAGAAAGAGAAAAACTGAATAGACCAATTACAATGAAATTGAGTCATTTTAATCAATGAATTAAAAACTCCTAGAAAAAACAAAAGTCTAGGACCACATGGCTTTATGAGTGAATTCTACCAAACATTTAAAGAAGAGTTGATACCTATTCTTCTCAAATTATTCAGAAAAACTGGTGAGGAAGTAACACTTCCAAGCTCATTTTACAATGTCAACATTACCCTGATAACCCAAAGCCAGATAAAGACACCACAGAAAAAAGATAATTATTTCTTTTAGATGTAATTGAGGAGCCACTGTGTTTCAGATAGCATGCTAAATGTGGCTGTGGATAGGTAACAACCTAGTGGGACAATTAAGACAAATAGAAAATGATCAGTGCTTTAGCAGGAGAAGAGAACAATTATTTAAGAAATTCAGAGAACGTGTGACTGGAGTATTGCGAGAGGTCTCATGAAGAAAGGCAAAATTTGATCTAGGATTTGTATGATAGTATTAGTAATCCCCCACAGCATGAACACAAGTGCAAAAATGGGAAGGAACAATAACAACGAAAAGAATCAAAGATCATTGGGGAGACCTGCTTGCAAGAAAATTAGAAACCAAGCAAAGAAATGGTAGACCAGAAGTTTAGAAAGATAGATTGTTGTCAGAGGCCATAAATATATTAATAATTCCAAACATCCGTTTAACAGTGATGAGTGCTGGGATTTTTTTTACAGGCAGTTATGCAGTGTTACAGATTGTCATAAGAAAGTGCTTATATGTAAATACTGGTATCACTAACAACAAAAGGATGCAAATTAAAATAGAGCAAGATCATTTTTACCTATCAGATTAAGAAACGTATTAAAAAATTAATAATGGTACTATGTAACATGGATAGAACAGAAACTTTTAAAAAATATTCTATGTATTTGAGAGAGAGCAAGAAAATGAGAGAGAGCATAAGTGAGAGAGTGGGGTTGAGCAAAGGGAGCAGGACAAGAAGATTCCACTGAGCAGGGAGCCCAATATGCGGCTCAGTCCCCAGACCCTGAGGTCATGACTCTAGCTGAAGGCAGACGTTTAACCAATTGAGCCACCCAGAGGCCCCCAGAAATTTTTATTAATGGAAATATCTGTAATAAATTTTGGCATTAGGGTGCCTGGGTGGCTCAGTTGGTTGGGCGATTGCCTTCAGCTCAGGTCATGATCCTGGAGACCCAGGATCAAGCCCCACATCGGGCTCCCTGCTCGGTGGGAAGCCTGCTTCTCCCTCTCTCACTCCCCCTGCCTGTGTTCCCTCTCTAGCTGTGTTTCTGTTTGTCAAATAAATAAATAAAAATCTTTTAAATAAATAGATAGATAGATAGATAAATAAATTTTGGCATAAACCTTGAACAAAATGCTAGTACTTATGATTTTCCTAAAGGATGAACTCAATGTTTATATACTAACATAGAATGATATTCATTGTATGTTAAAAAAAAAGATACCGAAGAATAACTTTGGTATCATTTATATAAAAGTAAAAACTTCAAGTGGAAAAAAAAATAATCAAAAAGGATATATAACTAATAGTTAACAGTGATTATTAGTTGAGGGTAAATATAAAAAGTAATTTCATTTTTACTTTGAATTCATCTGCTTGTCTTATATGAACATAAAATTTATAAATAAAATTTTTAAGCATTTTAAGTCTGTTACGAGATTATCAGAAACATCATTTGACTGCAGGTCTGAGTATAAGCTAGAGTAAATATAAAGCAAAGATGAAAGCATCCTCTGAGACAGCTTTCCATATCATCCAGTGTTTCACTCTTCATTGCTCATCACATCATCCTACTTTTAGTCCATTATAGTATTTAGCAATGCATCTTACCTTCTGGTTATTTTTTTTTTAATTATCTTGCTAAGATTAAATACTGCTTATCTTGTTCCATACTGTATCTTCAGAACTTAGAACATTGCCTGAGTGATAGGCTCACATAAATGAGTTGAATGCCATTTGGACAGCTATTGCAATAGTAGCTTTTAGAATAAAATCTAAACACCTTAATGACTTATAAAGCTCTACATAATTTAGTTCCTGCCAACCTCTCTAGCTTCACTATCTTTTTTTTTTTTTTAAGATTTTATTTATTTGACAGAGAGAAACACAGCCAGAGAGGGAACACAAGCAGGGGGGGAGTGAGAGGGAGAAGCAGGCTTCCCGCCGAGCAGGGAGCCCGATGTGGGACTCGATCCCGGGTCTCCGGGATCATGACCTGAGCCGAAGGCAGTCGCTTAACCAACTGAGCCACCCAGGCGCCCCTCTAGCTTCACTATCTTAACGTCTCTACCTTCATCCCCTCCAGTGTCTGTATATATTCAACTTTTTTTTCAATTATCTTCTTATACTCTTCTTTTTCATCTCTAGACTTTTGTACATTTTATTCTTGCTTCTAGGAAAACTAACCAAGCTCTCCTTTTTCCTACTCCTGATTATCCCTGTGATATCAGAATAGTGTACACAGCATTACTTCTTGAGATCACAGGATCTAGAATGAAATGTCAGATTAATTATGTATTAAGTTATGTTGGCTTAAATATCCTATCTGTAAAGTGGGAATGAGTAACAGCACCTCTCTCATTAGGTTGTTGTGAGTATAAATGAGCTAGTACCTGAAATGCTCTGAGTTCCCAGTGCATAGTTCCAATTCATGTTGTGTTCTGATGATGATGACAATTTATAACATGGTAGTTGTAGTTAATGTCACTATTTTGGAAAACCTTTCATATCTCATTATGAGTTAGATTCCATTCTTCTTTGCCAAAAAACTATTGTATATTGCCCATTTGTTTGCCTTTGAATCTGACTTATGTTCATGGACTCAGAGGCTGAGGCCATTGAGTTCGCCAGAGTATCCACAGCACATAACACCGTGGCAGATGGCAGGTGCCTAATAAATGACTGAGATGCATAACACGGCGTAAAGCACTAACATCGAGCTAGGAAGTATTTTCAGAACTGAGAAGATAGTTCTTGGCACTAGAGAAGAGTAGAAAAGAGAACGAGCCAAGGATGACTCAGGTTTAGGGATTGTAGACTAAGAAAATGATGAAACCGTTAAGGGAAAAGATTAAGATGAATGTCTTTTGTTGACCCTTCCAGTTGATCCTTATGAATGATCTTTTGTCCTTAGTTATGCTTTTATAACTGTCCTAAAGGGCTCTTAGAATTATTGCATCTTTTGACATTCAAAATCTTATGTTGTAGGCTATGCATATGTATATGTCCTTCTAGAGATGAGCAAATTGAGGTTCAGACATGAGTGGCTTGTTCTGGTTATGTTTGAAAAGAAAGAAAGTCATATTCCATGTAGGGAAAATGTAACTTTATTGAAATTATTCATTTAGAAATATATACAGAAGGTCTGCCATGTACACAGCATTGTGATCTGGGCATAGTAAGATGTAAATGCTGTGGTCACTACCCTTAACAGGTCTATATTTATTGCTACAAACAGTTACATAAACAACTTCAGACTGATAAACCTTGAGAATTCAGGTAATGCCCTCTGATAGTACTGCGAACAGAGCAATTCGTTCTCAGAAGGCTGAACAAGTGTTCTTGGGTGAGGTTTTTTTTGACCTAGGCTTTTATGTTAGTCATTTTTCAGTATTTTATTCAATACATTTCATTCAAAGATATGCTAGACTTTGATACTAAATTAGAAAATTCTAATTTCACCAATGTGCTTGTAAAAGAGCATTATCTAACACATGTCTATCATTTAGCTTTGGGCTTTAGAGTTCTGTAAATTGTTTTGCACTTTTTCTTTTCTTCTTTTAATTTAAGTCAGCAACAGTAGTTCGCAGTTGTGAAGAAACACTGAATGAATTACTGTTTGAGGTGACAATTGTCAGGATACTTTTAAGATCGTCTGCAAAGCTGATAACATGTTGAGGAAATTTCTTTTTAACACAAAATAAAAACTAGAATCCAAATGAGAATATTCTAGATCCCCAAGGTGATCACTCTCTTTCACCACTTCATCCTTAAAGGGAGATGAGAAAAAAAAATCAAATTACACCTGGATCTAGGTGATAACAAGAAAATAGGTGATTTAAATACATGAAGAAGGGATCACTGGAATGTGGTTGAAGGAACTAAATTTAGGTTTAGAATAGAATCATAATGTTTAAATTAAAAAGGAAATTTAGTGCTAATCTAGTATAGTCTCGTTCTTATTTGTGAACTGATTGAACTGAGTTGGGTTGCTTAGTTTTCCATTACTTAGTTTCCATTACTTAATACCTTTATGAAATTGGGCAAGTTATTTAATATCACTAAGTCTATTTTTTTAACCAATAAAATTGGAAAATGGAGGAAATAATAGGTATCTCATAGAGATGGTGAGAGAATGAAATGAGATAATGCACATAAAATATTGGTGGCTAGGGGAGACCTGGGTGGCTCAGTCAGTTGAGTGGCTGCCTTTGACTTGGGTCATGATCCCCGAGTCCCAGGACAGAGCCTCACATCAGGCTCCAAGCTCAGCGGGGAGTCTGCTTCTCCCTCTGACCCTCTCTCTCTCTTCTTGTGTTCTCTCTCTCTCTCTCTCTCTCTCTCTCTCTCTTTCTCTCTCTGTCTTTCTCCCTTTCTCACTCTCTCTCAAGTAAATGAATACAATCTTTAAAAAAAAAAAAAGTATTGGTGGCCATGTTACTGTGGCCCTTCCTACTTCCCCACCTCTAGGGATGAATTAAGGTTGGATAAGCAGCTGGCCACACGTTTGCCCCATCACTCTATTTCTAGCACCCTGCATGGTGCCTGACATCTAGCACTCACTATTTCTTCTTTGAATGAATGTATGAACCTGACTTTCTTTATACCTTTTATATTAACTGATGGAACTTTGAAGGTGTTTAAATACTAGACCTTTTAAACCTAAGTTGTTCTTCATAGCATAATATTTAGAAGTGTTAAATCACTATGTTGTACACTCAAAACTAATATTGTGTGTCAACTATACTCAACTTAAAAAGAAACATATCTAAGCTGCTCTTTTAAGAAAAGGGTAAATTGCGACCCTGAGTTTTAGAGAACTGGCATCTGGTCACAAAGATGAACACATTAGAGCGGTAGATCCATTTGGGAGTCAGGATTTCTAAGTAGTCTTCCAGTCTGTTTTCTATCATAGACTTTAAAAAATATTGATAAATAACATGATTTCCCAATATTCTAACCCTTGTCAAATGTACACATTCAAGAGAATTTGGAAAATACAATTGGATAAAAGACTATATGTGTATGTGTGTATATAAATATTTATTATTTACAACATATATGTCATATATATTACATTCATGTATGTATGTGTATATATGTATATATAACTTTTTTAAAAATTAATTATTTATTTGAGAGAGAAAAAGAGAACACAAACCAGGGGAAGGGGCAGAAGGAGAGGGAGAAGCAGACTCCCTGCTGAGCAGAGTAGGAAGCTAGACATGGGGCTGAATCCCAGAACCCTAAGATCATGACCTGAGCCAAAGGCAGATGCTTAATGGGCTCAGCCACCCAGGCATTCCATGTATATATTTAACTTACCTAACTTATTTAACTGTGAAAATTTAGGAATTCTCTCTTGGCTCTTTCATTTAACATTACCATAAGTAATTATTTTGTGACTAAATATTCTTTAAAAACATTTTAATTGTTGGTTAGGGTTCAGTGCTACAGAAATACCAGATCTTGTTAATTCTTATTATCAGGTATTTAATTTCCAGCATTTTACTGTCATAAATAATGCTCTCATACACCCTTATGCAACATTGTCTGTCTTGTCTTCTGATTATTTACCTAGAATAAATTACTGAATATGAAATAATAGCCAGAACAAAGGTTAGGTCCATTTTTAAAGCTCTCAAATCATAAATAGTAACAGTACATTTCTTTCCAAAGACTTTTACCCACTTCTTTCCCAAAAATGTTTATGGTGTTTTCTTGATGCCTTTACTACCAAAAAAGAAAAAAAAAAAAGAAAAGAAAAGAAAAAGGAAGAAAGAAAGAAAGAAAGAAAGAAAGAAAGAAAGAAAGAAAGAAAGAAAGAAAGAAAGGAAACACGCAACAATATTGAAGGACAATTCCCTCTTTTTTTTTTTTTTTTTTTTTTTTTTTTTTTTTTAAAAAATCCTTTCAGGGGCACATCACTGCAGCTTCTAGAATACATCAATGCCAAATATCATTCCTCATTATTTTTGCTTGATAATACATGCTGATTACTTGTGTTCAATCTCCACAAAAATAACAGAAGAGAAACAGCTTCAGCAAAGCTGACTCACTCTACCTTTGTACACAAAATCCAGGCATAAGAAAGGGAGCAAAGGTCTTATTTTAAATAGTCAAATCTAAGGATTCTCTATGTTAACAATTTTTTACCTTCTTAAGTTAATGACATCTGAGCTTTTATAGCAGTCATCTAAACCTTTCTCAAACACCCGCCATATACCAAATTTTTGTGATAAATGATAAAGGAAGATGCTTTTCCTTCTTTTTTATTTCATCTCATCCTTTAATTAGTGATGGTAAGTCCTGATTTCATTTTACAGATTTCTCTGGTGTATGAAGAATTTCCTGTTATTTAAGAAGCACCCAAGAATGCTAGACTAGTCTAGAAATAAATATATTTAAAAGGTGTAATTTACTTTAATCAACTGTGAGATCTTTACATGAAACACTTGCTATCATATTATATATATGATTATTCCTGAAGAATGGATTTCACAAAATAATAAATGAGGTATTTGTTCTAATTGTGACATCATCACTAGCTTGTGTTATAGAATAAGTTACTTAACCTCAATAATTCTGAATTTACTAATCTATAGAAAACAACAATTCTGGTGACCCCATATGACTGTTGAAGGAATAGGAAGAAAAAAATCTAGAAAGTAAATGTTAAAAAAAAACTATACATGCAAATTAATAATAAATACTGACTTAGGTTGAAATTTATTTTCCTAATCATGGTGTGATGGTCAAGAACCTAGAAATGCCCTATGACTACCCTGCATCTCAGCCCCTCCTTGTCATGAGGCTTTTGATTAAAGAATCTATACATAAGGCAGAGAAGCTAAACTGGTCTCAGAGTACCACTTCATAACTGAAGACTAATTTTTCAATGCATTTTTACCTGCACAGCTCTGGTAAAAACTGAGAAACCATTGTGGTACAAGCCTGAAGGTATAAGGTGGATGTCTTGCTCTTTCCCTGGTGAAACTAGAATATCTGAATATGCCACCCAAATTCATGTACAGGGCATCTAAAAGAGAAAGGATGAGACCTAGATCATTCTACGTAGAAGAGCACTCCCTGCTCAGTCTGCACATACAGAAAGCACTAAAGAGAAGAGAAGAGAATGACAAGTATGGCCAGAGAAAGCTCATTCAACCTAGGTGAATCATGTTTCACAACACGGAGGCCCGAGTAGAAGAGGGAACATTACTTGTAGGTACTGACTCGTGAGACAGTTTTTATAGGCCTCAGGAAAACATGGTTCAATGAGTGTTCTAAGCTCTGACCTATCAGATTATGAAAACTAAATAAAGGTAGTGCAAATATGGGTATAACGTGCAACCCTTCCACACACTCTTGTTTTAGTCAGTCCTTTGTACCTGGGAAAATGTTCTCAGAGTTTAGTGGTGAATGAGATCAGATGAAGTGGAAACAAGGTTGAATAGGATTAAGTAAATAACTATCAAAACACCAGTCAGTATCTCAAACGTGGCTGCAAAACGGTACCAACTTGGGGGTTTTAGAAATACTGATTTCTGGGCTCCATCTCCAGAGAGTCTGATTGAAATGATCTACAGTGTGGCTTGGACATCAGGATTTTTTTAATGCTCCCCAGGTGATTCTAACATGAAAACAAAATTAAGGAACAGTGAGTTAGAAGTTGCTTAAATATTTTTCATTTTAACAGTAATAAAACTTAGATAACTAATAAATTAGGGATTAGTTCCTGATAAGATCATTTCCTGCCTTCGGACTTACTCTCGCATAAAGTTCCCTTCCATCTCTGTTTTTTCTAACTCATTTGGAGTAAGGTTACACTTATACTCAATTATTCAGAAATTTATCTACAAGCATAAAATAGAAACAAAAGAATTTCAAATTTATAATTTGAAAGAACAGAGGAACACTGGATTTGGAGTTGAGGTACTAATCTATATCTGGTTGCTACAAGTACTAGTGGTTGTTCCTGAGCAAGAGACAGCCCTTTCATACTGTTAAGTACTTGACAGTTTGGATGAGATGATCTCTCTGGCATAGTGTGTCCCACCACAAAGTATACCCTCTGAAACCAGGTACCCTCGTCCAAACCCTAGCTCAGCCAGTCACCCGGCAATGTTGGACATCGTCACAGAATGTTCTAAGCTTCAATTTCACCATTTGTGGAAAGGCAGAATAGTAGTTACCTTGTTGGGATTCCATTGATAGTAAATGAAAAAAATACATATTGACTAAGGTTTAAAATTTGTCTTTGCTGCTCATTATTTTTATAAAGATACTTTCTAGACTAGAATTAAGTGAATCTAGGTCCTTTCCTTCCCATATGGTTATCCAACATTTATTTGATCTCTTTTGTGTGGTCTAGCCTATTGTAGATTAATAACTTATCTAATATCTATTATTATCTATTTATCTATTAAAATACGAGCCATAATCTTCTAAGTTGACTTTATGGCCAACTAATTATTTGTTACCTAGAATTTTGGAACACACAAATTTAGCTCTCGCCAAATGTGTTTCTCATTCATGCCACTACACTTCCAAAGGCAGAAGATATTTTCTGTTTAAATAATGTGACAGATGTATAATGCATTCACTTTTGGAGACTCATGTGCAGTAATGTGATAAAATCTTCAAAAAATCCTTTGGTAACCCATGCATTTAACTCAGCTGCACATACATTTATTTAAATCTTTGATTTCTTTTCAGCCAACCTTCCCACGTCACCATCTCAGTGATTTCAGTGTCCGTGTGGATAAATTGTTTAGTACTCTCTAGACCCTCAGTTTCTTCACCTTTACATCCTCAGTGACTTTTTCCTCAGTGATGCATGAGCCATGTTAACACTTGGATTTGTCATCATAAAAAATTGCCGTCTATTCTAAAATACCGATTTCAAGCATTCTATCTTTCTGGCTTGTTTACTCTAATACTCCTATTGCTACGATTCATTGATTGCACAAAGACTTCCAATTCTTGAAATCCCATCACTTTCTATCTATCTATTGATATATTATTGAATTTGTTGTTCTTCTCTTGCCTAGATCCCATCATTCATTAGTATAATCACATTCTTCACTCTTAGCAAAAAACTTTGTCCCATACCTCACTGAGGAAATATTAATTAATTAATTTTCGGGGGAAACACTTAATCTTTTCCCACAAACCACACCAATTCTCAAATTTCTTTGTCTGCTTTCTGCTTCCGTTCTATCACATTAAAAGAGGTTTATCTACTCTTCTCAAGGTCCTATACACTTGTGTTTGGGATACCAGCCTCTGTTGCCTTCTCAAGAATTTTTTAATTTTTATATGTTTTTATAGCTTTGATCATGGCTGAAATAATGTTAAAATAAAGGTAAATTGTATCAAAATATGAAAGAGGTCTTTTTACTCAGTTTTTTAAAAATTATCTGATGAATTCAGACATCTTCAACTCGATATTTTCATCTCTCAGAAGGTCCTGTGCACGCTATTACTGGCATTCCATCAAGAACAGGTCTCCAAAATCTCACATTGTTTTTGTTTCTATTTCCTACATTTTTCTGGGACTAGTCTTGTGCTCCTGGTAACAACTTGTATTTCAAATTTTCACATTTTTGAAATAATGAAGAATTTTAATATTTATAGCCAAAACTCTTCCCCTGGTATTTGAGTATGAGAGTCAGATATATCACTGTATCAAAAATGGAAAGTGTTCCAAAAAGCATTTATTATAGAAAATTCAAACATACTCAGAAGTAGAAAGAATAATCCCCATCCTCACATTCTTGTTTCATCTATTACTCCTTTTCACTTAATTATCTGTTTATTAGAATAATTTGAATCATATAATTTTACCTACAAATAGTTCAACTTGATTTTCTAAAAGATAAGACTTATTTTAATGTGGCCAAAATAAAATTATTAAGCTAAGTAAAATTAACAACAATTAATAAATAATATCTAATGTTTTGTCCATATTCAGCATTTCTAAGTGTCTTTTAAAACTTTTTGACTAAATTTATATATTTACTGATGTATAATTGACATATAACATACTGTTTTTTTTTACATATAACTTACTAGTTTCAGGTGTACAGTGTAATGATTCCATATCTGTATGTACTGTGAAATAATCACCACAATAAGTCTAGTTTCCCCTTGTTTCCATATAAAGTTCCATAGTATTGCAATACAGTATTACTGACTATAGTTATCATGCTATCCATTACATACCCATGACATACTTTGTTTATGACTGGAAGTTTGTACCTCTTGACTCTCTTTTTCCATTTCTCCCACTTTATAACCTTCCCTCCCCCCTCTGGTAACTCCCAGTCTGTCCTTTGCATTTGTGAGTTTTATTTTGTCTTACTTGTTTGTTTTTGTTTTTTTGTTGTCTTTTTTAATTATTATTATTTCACATGTAAGTGAAATTACATGGTATTTGTCTTTCTTTTTCTAACTTATTTCACTTAACATAATACCCTCCAGGTCCACCCATGTTGTCACAAATGGCAAGATTTTATTATTTTCTATGGCTGAGTTGTATTTTATATATAGATAATCTTTATTTATCTGTCATCATACACTCTGTTTATTTCCATATTGTGGTGATTGTGACTCATGCTGCTGCGAACATAGGGGTACATATATTTTTTCAAATAAGTGTTTTCATTTTCTTTGGATAAATACCCAGAGTTGGGAGTTGCCAGATACTATAGTAATTCCATTTTTCATTTTTTGAGGAACATCTGTACTGTTCTCCATAGCATTTGCACTGATTTACATTCCTATGAAAAGTGTGTGAGAGTTCGTGTTCTCCACATCTTCACCAACTCTTGTTATTCATGTTTGTGATAATAACCACTCTGACTGGTGTCAAGTGCTACTCCTTGTGGTTTTGATTTGCCTTTCCCTGACGATTAGTGATATTGAGCATTTTTTTGTGTGCAGGTTGGCCATTTGTATATCTTGTTTGGAAAAATGTCTTTTCAGATCCTCTGCCCATTCGCAATCAGTTTTTTTATTTTGTTTTGTTATTGAGTTGTATGAAATATTTATGTATTTATGCATTTTATTTAATATAATATGAAGTCCTTGTCAGATATAAATTTATAAATATATTTTCCTGTTCAGTAGGTTGCCTTCTCATTTTGTTGATTTTTTCTTTTGCTCTTCAGAAGCTTTTTAGTTTTATGTAGTTCCATTGTTTATTTTTGCTTTTGCTGCCATTGCCTTTGGAGTTAGATCCAAAAATATATCACCCAGCATGATGATGAGTAGTAGTTCTATTTATGTTTCTCCTAGCAGTTTTATGGTTATTGATCTTATATTCATGTCTTTAATCTATTTCCAGCTAATTTTTGTGTATGGAGTATGATAGTAGTCCAGTTTTACTCTTTTGTCTGTGACTGTTCAGTTTTCCCAACACTCCTTATTGAAGAGAAGGCTCTTTCCTTCTTGTATGTTCTTGCCTCCTTTTTTTGTAAATTAATTGACCACACATGCAGGGTTTATTTCTGGGCTTTCTGTTCTGTTCTATTAATTATGTATCTATTTTTATGTCAGTACTGTATTGTTTTGATTGCTTTTGCTTTGTGTTATAGTTTAAAATCAGGGAGTGTGATGTTTCAAACTTTGTTCTTCATTCTCAAAATTGCTTTGGCTATACAGTGGTTCCATACGAATGTTAGGATTATTTGTTGTATTTTTGTAAAAAAAAAAGTCATTGAAATTTTGGCAAGGATTGCAATGAATCTATAGATTGCTCTACATAATCTGGACATTTCAACAATATTATTTTAATTTATGAACATGGACTACCTTTTCATTTATGTATATCTTTTTCAATTTCTTTATCCAATTTCTTGTAGTTTTCAGTGTACAGATATTGCAACTCCTTGATTAAATTTGTTTCTTGGTATTTTATTCTTTTTGATGTAATTGTAAGTGGAATTGCTTTCCAATTTTTCTGGTAGTTTGCAGTTAGTGTATAACAAATACAATATATTTTTAGGTATTAAGTTTTGTATCTTGAAACTTTCCTGATAATTTTTTTTAGTTCTAGCACATTTTTGATAAAGTCTTTAGTGTTTTTAGGTTATAAAATTATGTTGTCTGCAAATAGTGACAATTTTACTTTTTTTCCTTTCGAATTTTGATGCATTTTTTTTTTTCGTTTTACTTGCCTAATTGCTTTGTATAGGACTTTCAATACTGAGTTGAATTAAAGTGTAAGAGTGGGCATCCTTGTGTTTTTGCTGATCTTAGAAGAAATACTTTTAGCCTTTCATTATTGAATATGATGTTAACTTTGAGCTTGTTATATATGGTCTTTACTATGTTGAAGTACATTCCCTCTGTACCCAGTTTGTTGAGAGTTTTTTTTTTTAATATTTTATTTATTTGACAGAGAGAAACACAGACAGAGAGGGAACACAAGCAGGGGGGAGTGAGAGAGGGAGAAGCAGGCCTCCTGCCGAGCAGGGAGCCCCATGTGGGGCTTGATCCCAGGTCTCCAGGATCATGACCTGAGCCAAAGGCAGTCACCCAACCAACTGAGCCACACAGGTGCCCCTGTTGAGAGTTTTTTATCATAAATGGGTACTGAATTTTCTCAAATGCTTTTTCTGCATCTATTGAGATGATAATATGATTTTTATACTTTGTTAATGTTGTCACTTAGATTGATTTGCAAATGTTGAACCATCTTTCATCACTGTAGTAAATTTACTTAGTCATGGTATATCATGTTTTTAATGTGTTGTTAAATTCAATATTTTGTTAAGGATTTTTTTGTCTATGTTCATCAAGAGTATAGATCTGTTATTTTCCTTTTTTTTGTTGGTTCTTTTCTGGTTTTGATATCAGGATGTTGCTGGCTTTGTAAGATAAGTTTGAAAGCAATCCCTCCTTTTCAATTTTTTGAAGAATGTGAGAAGGATAGATATTAAATCTTTGAATGTTTGGTAGAATTTGCCAGTGAAGTTGTCTGGTCCTAGACTTTTGTTTGTTGTGAGGTTTTTGAGTATTAATTCAATTCTTTCTGGTAATTGGACTGTTCGGATTTTTAATTTCTTCATGATTCAGTCTTAGAAAATTGTATGTTCTCGGGCACCTGGGTGTCTCACTCATTAAGTGTCTACCTTCAGCTCAGGTCATGATTCCAGGGTCCTGGGATCCAGCCCTGCATCAGGCTCCCTGCTTAGTGGGGAGCCTGCTTCTTCCTCTCCCACTACCCCTGCTTTTGTTCCCTCTTTTGCTGTGTCTCTGTCAAATAAATAAAATCTTAGAAAAAATGAATGTATGTTTCTAGAATCTTTTTGGTTTCCTCTAGGTTTTCCAATTTATTGCCGTGTAATTATTTTAGTAGTCTCTATTGATCCCTTGTATTCCTTTGGTATCTGTTGTAACCTCATCTCTTCCATTGCTGATTTTTTTTTACTTGAGCTCCTCTCCTTTTCCTTATGAGTCTAGTTAAAATTTATCAATCTTGTTTATCTTTTCAAAGAACCAGTTCTTAGTTTCATCTCTATTACCTTTTTAGTCTCTATTTAATTTATTTTTTCTTTGATCTTTATTATTTCCTTCCTTGTAGTAATGTTGGGCTTTGTTCTTTTTCTCATTTCTTTAGGTGTAAAGTTAGATATTTATTTGAGATATCTCTTGTTTCTTGAGATAGACCTGTGTCACTACAAACTTCCTTCTTAGGAGGGAAATTTTTCATTATTATTATTTTTTTAATTTTGGGGGTATTTTTTGTTTGTTTTTGCTTTTGCTATATCTCATAGATTTTGGTAGGTTCATTTTCATTTGTCTCAAGGTATTTTTTGATTTTTGCCTTGATTTCTTCCCATTAACCCATTGACTGTTCAGTGACATATTTAATCTCCGTCAATTTGTGCTTTTGTTTTCAGTTTTCTATTTGTGATTGATTTCTAGTTTCATACCATGTAGTCTGAAAAGGTACTTAATATGATTTCAGTCTTCTCAAATTTATTGAGACTTGTTTTGTGGCCTAACATGTGGTCTAACCTGGAGAACAGTCCATGTGTACCTGAGAAGAATGTATATTCTGCTTTTGGATAAAATGTTCTGTATATAACTGGTTAGGTCCATTTGGTGAATATGCCGTTTAAGGCTGATATTTCCTTATTGGTTTTTCTTCCTTGATGATCTATCCATTGATTTTAAGTGGTATATTAAATCCCCCTACCATTATTATTTTGCTTTTGATTTCTCCCTTTAGGTCTATTAATATGTGCTTTATATAGTTAGATGCTTTTATATTGGGACCATAAATACTTACAAGTATTTATCTTCTTCTTGGACTGACAGTTTTATCATTAAATAATCCCTATCTTTGTATTTTACTACAGACTGTTTTAAAGGCAATTTTGTCTGATATAAGTATAGCTACCCCAGCTTTCTTTTGGTTTACATTTGCATGAAACATCTCTTGCTTTCTTTCTTTGTGGTTTGATGCATTTCTTTAGTGTTACATTTAGATTCTATTCTCATTATTTTTGTGTACCTACTATAGGTTTTTGCTTACAGTTACCATGAGGCTTACATATATAAGCATATATGTGTGTATGTATGTGTGTACATGTACATGCATGTATGTATGTGCATGTATGTGTATATGTGTATGCATGTATGTGCGTATGCAAATCTATTTTGTTGATAACAAGCTAATTTTAAATGCATTTTTAAATTCTACATTTTTAGTCCTTCTCTCTTCAAACATTTTACATCTTTATTCTGTATTTTCCCTAATCATTATTATATTTTTACTATTTTTGTCTTTTAACCTTCATGCTAGTTTTATAAGTGATTAATCCACCAGCATTACTGTATATTTACTTTTTACCAGGGAGGTTTTCACTTTTATGTGTTTTCTTTTTTACCAATTAGTGTCTTTTCAGCTTAAAGAAGTATCTTTATCATTTTTTGTAAGGCCAGTTTATTGGTGGTGAACCTTGTTTGTTTTGCTTGTCAGGAGAACTTTAGCTCTTCAATTCTGAATGATAAACTAGGTATTCTTGGTTTGAAGCTTTTTTTTTTTTTCTTTTGGCACTTTGACTACACCATTCCACTAACTCCTGGTCTGCAAAGTTTCTGTTGAAAAATCTGCCTACTTTCTTACGGGGGTGTCCTTGTATATAACAAGTTTTGTTTCAGTTTGTTTTTTTCTTGTGGCGCTTTTAAGATTCTCTGTATATCTTTAACTTTTGACATTTTAGTTATAATGTATTTTGCTATGGATCTCTTTGGGTTCCTCTTGTTTGGGACTCTTCTTGATTCCTGGACCTGGATGTCTATTCCTTTCCCCAGGTTAGGGAAGTTTTCAGCCATTATTTCTTCAAATAAGTTATCTGTCCCTTTCTCTTCTCTTCCTTTTCTGAGATCTTTATAAGGTGGGATGTTGTTCTACTTGATGTTGTCCCATATATTCCTTATGCTGTCTTCACTATTTTGCTTTTTTTTTTTTTTTCTTTTTTGCTGCTCTGTTTCGGTGAATTCCAGTGCCCTGCCTTCTAGGTCATTAATTCTTTTTCTTTGCTTCATCTAGTCTGCTGTTTAACCCCTCTAATATATTTCTCAATGCAGTTATGTTATTCTTGAACTCTGTGACTTCTTTTTCATATTTTCTTATCTATCTCTTAGCCAGAGTTCTCTCTGTATTCATTCATTCTTCTCCTGAGATTGGTGAACATCCTTATGAACATTACTTTTCACTCTTTATTAGGTGAATTACTTCCCTATGTTTTATCAACATTTTGTTCCCAGAGTTTTAGCTTGTTCTTTTGTTTGGACCACATTCCTCTGTTTCTTCATTTGGTTGATTCTCTGTGTTTGCTTCTATATATTGGGTGAAAGAGCTATGTTTCCCAGTCTGAGGGGGTGGTCACAGGAAGACTGGCAGTGTGTTTTAGTCTATTTTCTGTGCAATGCCCTGGTGATGGTAGCCTTCCAAGAACTCTCTCTCTCTCTAACTGTTAAGGTCCTGTGGGTCCCAGAAACACAAGCCACCAGAGCCAGGCTTCAAAGTGCATCCCTTATAGGAGGTGCATGCATGCAGGCTTTGGCAGGACCACAGAAGAGCAATCGTCTGGACTAGGCGTACCTACTGGGTTTGGTGGAATGGTATTCTAGAGACATACTGGAATAGGGCCAGCTTGTTTTCTGTGTTTAGTGAGCAGGGCCACAGTGGGTAGCACCAGGGTGAGGAAAGCAGTGCCAGCAAGGTGGAAGGAGAGTGCAGAAATGTGCCTGCCAGCACCTTCACTCTGGAGAAAGTTCAGGCTCTTCCCCCTTTGGCATATGCCTTTTCTTTTCTTTTCTTTTCTTTTCTTTTCTTTTCTTTTCTTTTCTTTTCTTTTCTTCTTTTCTCTTCTTTTCTCTTCTTTTCTCTTCTCTTCTCTTCTCTTCTCTTCTCTTCTTTTCTTTTCTCCTTGTCCTTGTCCTTATCCTTCCCCTTCTCCTCCTCTTCCTCCTCCTCCTTCTTCTCCTTCTTCTTCTTCTTGATTGAGAGGAAGAGAGGGAGAGAATTTTGAGCCTTAAGCAGCCTCCATGCTAGCATGAAGCCTGACACAGGGTTCAATCTCATGACCCAAAGATCATGACCTGAGCTGAAAACAAGAGTCAGAGGCTTAACCAGCAGAGCCACCCAGGTGCCCCTCTGGCAGATGCTTATAAGATTGGCTATAAATCTCCTTCGCATACGGTCTAAGTGCTCAACTTGCTTCTTTTGCGTAGGATTCCAGGGTGAATAACTCCGTCTGAAAGCTTATTAAGTGTACAGTCTTTGGTACTGTTGCCCTGTGGTCTCCTGGAAGTAAGCTCTGTTGGTTTTCAGAGCCAGATGTTCATGGGGCTCTTCTCTCAGACCTTGCAGGGGTTGGAATGCCTGATATGCGGCTCTAACTCTTGCTCTTCAGGGATATGCTCCTGATTTGTGCGATCAGCCTACTTGTCTGTCACTGCACTGAGCATGTGGTTTTGTTGAGATTGGGCTTCTGTATAATTGACATACAACAACTGTTGTAAGTTGAAGGTATTCAACATGATGATTTGATACAAATATATGTTATGAAATGATTACCACAAAAAACTTTTTTCTAGTTTATTATAATTATGATCCAATCAAGATTTACATACTGCAAGTGGCTGATATCATCTTAAATACCTCTTAGTATATCACTGTCCCTTCTCTTTTTATCCTATTCATATTCAAAGGGCTACGACCCACATCCTGGAAAATTCCTCATAACTTTGGATTTGTCTAACACTATTCTCATGGTATCATTTAATTTGTTCCTTTTGTTCTTATTTCTCTTCTTGTAATTTGCTAATTAGGGGTAAAGGCTTGATTATATTGAAGATTTTTGTGACTTTTCTGTTCATTATACATCCAGCTTTCAAATGGCAGGAATGCTTTATAGGCAGGACTGGTTGCTTCCTATTGCCACACATCAGAAGGCACATGGTGCCTTGTCCCAATATTACTGATGCTATTATTGATAAATGGGTTCAGATAGTGTCAGCCTAATTCATCCATTATAAGAGTTAAAATCAGGGCTTTAGAAATATGCTTTCTTTATTTACACCACAATAACTACTGCTCTAATCGTCCATGATTGCTATAGCCATTCATCTAGCCTTCCTCTTAAAAAGCATTTTCACTTTTGGGGTGCCTGGGGGGCTCAGTTGGTTGAGTGACTGCCTTTGGCTCAGGTCATGATCCCGGAGACCCGGGATTGAGTCCCACATTGGGCTCCCTGCTCAGCGGGAAGCCTGCTTCTCCCTCTCTCACTCCCCCTGCTTGTGTTCCCTGTCTGGCTGTGTCTCTCTCTGTCAAATAAATAAAATCTTAAAAAAAAAAAAAAAAAGCATTTGCACTTTAAAAATAAATTGATATCAAAACCAGAGAGTAGAAGGTTTATGTCCTGTCATTTCCCTTTCTTATTATAATCTCCACCCCTGCTGACCTCCTGCTTCTCATTTAAAACGATATTTTGATATAATTTTTGGACTCTAGCTTCTGTAACCTCTTGGGGAAAAATGGAGTGCTTTGAAAACAGTATCTATTTTTTAGAAAAAAAGTTTCTCGAATCATAATAGTGGCTATAAGGAAGAGAGGTACAAATGCTTGCTCTGTCATCATTGTTCCTTTTAATTAATGTTTATGTGTCTCTTTCCCAGTTGGACTCTAAACTCCATGAGCACAAGAGATTCAGTCTCTCACTATTATCACTCTTCAGGGAGCCTGATAGATAAATCTTCCAGGCTTATTATTTTGAATTAATGATTAGGAAAGTGGTGGATATTTTGTAATAGAATTAAGAGTTTGGTCCTCAGTTCATTTTTCATTGAGAATAAATCATCTCAAAATCAAAAGGAACTTTCATTGAGAATAAATAATCTCAAAATCAAAATCATCTGGTTCATATATAATTCTTTCTTTCTTTCTTTCTAGATTTGTTTGTTTGAGAGAAAGAGAGTGGAGGTGGGGGCAGAGGGAGAGAATCTCAGAGCAGATCCGCCACTGAACATGGAACCTCATGCACAGCGTGATCTCACTACCCATGAGATCATGGCCTGAACCCAAACCAAGACTCGGGCACTCAACTCACTGAACCACCCCTGTGCCCCATACACATACACAATGCTTTCTAAGGCAAACACACACTGGCCTTTTTTTTCTTGGCATAACACCAGTGACGGATGGTACACTTTCTCTCAATTGCAGCACATTTCATCTAACAAAAGTACTAATTGTTAGAAATGCCTTCCTTAAGTTGAGCTGATATTTGACACCCACATTCCCATCCTTCCTTTAAGATCCTCACTGGGGTAAGGATGATCATTCTTCTAGTTAGTAAGAGACATTTGTAGTTTGCCTAATAGACGTTAGACAATGCTAGATTTTTATTTAAGAAAAAAATAAGAGGTGCCTGGTTGGCTCAGTTGTTTAAACATCTGCCTTCAGCTCAGGTCATGATCCCAGAGTCCTGGGATTGAGCCCCACATCTGGCACTCTGCTCAGTGAGGAAGCTGCTTTGACCTCACTCTGACCTCCACACTTCCCGCCTCCGGCTTGTGCTTTCTCACTCTATCAAATAAAATCTTTTAAAAAAAGAAAACATTAAAGTCATTTTCCCTGTTATACCAATTTGAAATCACTCAGACAGTAGCTGTATTTTTATTCCATGTTAATATTCCTTTAACTCTTACCCTTCAGATGTCTCATTTTGTTCATTTTTGTTGATTTTTTTACACAGTAGTGTCTGGTTATTTTAAAAAATCCATTTCCTTTAGAGTCAACTTGAAAAACCAGACCAGAGAATGATTATACTTTCCTACTTCAAAACCAATCTTCAGTATGTGACTTCAAATCAAGAAAGCATTTGGAGCACTTGGAGGATTTTGTGATATTTCTTCTTTTGTGCTTTCATTTAATGTGGTTAGAAATATTAAGCTTTCATCAGCAAATCTGAATAAAGCTTGAAATCACTTCACCAAGAATGGAAATACGAATAACCTGTAACGTTGTTCTACCTGGAGCTGAGAGCCAAAGGTGCTTCCTCCTGGCAGAATCCATCTGTGCAGATCTGGGAAACTCTCGGTGCCTGTGGAGCTCTCCCCCTGGACTGGGCAGGAGAAGGTTCAGCTACTTGCATGTTCATTTCATTCAAGCAAGCAGAGAACAAGTTACCTTTCTACAAAGGGCCTGTACCAAGTTGTTCTTAGTGGCAGCTCAAAATAAAACCCAGAAATATAACATACTCTATCATAGCTATATTTTCAAAATATGAAACCCCCCAAAATATAGAAATCATTATCAGTTTACATCACCATTTTACAAAGAGCTGTTGCGATTTTTTTTTTTGAATGATCTATATTTTGTGGCCTACTTTTGCTTGAGGATCATCTCCATGATTCCAAAGAATTTCTATAAGCAGCAGTTGATTAGAATACTGAGTTTATATTTTGGAAACATGCCTAGGAATCCTGAGGTAGGAGGTTTGCTTTAAAACAATAAAGATCACATGACATTCCATGCTCTGTTATTAAATAATTCCCTATGCCTAGTTGTATCCATGGAAACCTGCAACAGTCCCATAATTGTAAAAGGCTCCAAACTGGTCTCTCACGGTTTCTCCATTTCCAGTCTGTCATTCATACTGCTGTCAAAGTGATTTTCTATAAGACAAATAAAGCAAACCAGTCCCAATTTTATACCTCATAAATCCCAAACTTCACTGTGCATGTCATGCAAAGCTCTTCTATGTGGCCCAGTCTATTTTCCAGCCTCATGTCCTATCAGTCCAGCCCGTATGGCAGCCAGCTTCCTTTTTTATGTCTACCTTTCTCTTCCATGCTCTTTTCTCATGCTTTATGATGTTTCGTACCTCACTTTTTCCTCCTGGCAACCTCTCCACTGGTCTTTGAAAAACCAGTTCAGATGTCTTGGGTGGGGGCAAGCATTTACTAGCACCCCAAATGGAGTAGTAACACTTTTTCCTGTGACCCCAAAGTATAGAGACCAGGCACATAGAACATATTAAATAAATGTTAAGACTTCTTCAGTTCTTCCCTTTTTAGTGTTTCCTTCCTTTCATTTTGCACGTATGACTGTGTCTTTCCCTAAAGATATAAAATCTTTTGACACTTCCTTTTCTCCCCAAACTGCATCAGAACTTGTATTCCCATTATCACCTAATTTCTTAAAAGAAAAAAAAAGTCTGTATTGTCTCTGAAAACTGAAAGAGGTGTGAGATGGGAAAAGTAGTGTTGTGCAATCAAATAAATCTAGAAAATCCTGAATAAACAATGTTAAGCAAGTTTCTTAGTTGAGAGATAGCTCAGTCTTTAATATGCTAATGCCACCAAGGTGGGGACTGGGTGCGTCCTAATTTAACTGGCTAGAGGGAGAATCTCCAGAAACTGGTCTTTCACTGGTCTACATCTGTTCCATTTCTTTTTTTCACTGCTCAAACTTTAATCCAGTGAATTCTGGCTTATCCATCACATCCCTTAAACCACACTCAGAAAGGTTACCATAACTCATTGAACCTTTAAGTCAGTGGGTTTCAGTTTTGAACACGCTTCGCAATCTCCTAGGGAGCTTTAAAATTATTGCTGCTTAGGTTCTACAGTAGCAAAAGATTCTGATTTAATTCATTATGGATGCAGCCCAGACACAGGGATTTATAAACATGTATAAACCCTTTCTAGGCAATTTTAAGTGCAGCCAAGATTGAGAACCATTACCCATTGCCTCATGCTGTTAGTTCATGCCTTTATTCACCGAAGTATGAAGTTCTGAGCATAAAAAAGTAAGTGAGGCATGGTCTTCTCCCTGATGAATCTTTAGGGTATAATAATAATTATATGTATATATGTGTGTATGTGTGTGTGTATAATATGTGTGTACACACACATACATATATGCACATACACGTATCCATACACACACATGTGACACAGTGTGAAGTGTAGCAGTATTTACATTGAGACTCTTATAGGGATAGGGAGCGCAGATAAAATTCTAGTCAGTTTACCTAGGGAACTGGGATGGGCAAGAAAATTTTGATGGAGAAATTCCTTTACGAGGTAGGCATTTGTCTGGTAGGCTAGAGTGCTATGTGGAAAGGTCATGTTAGTTTGGGAGAGTCAGCATGACACAGGCCTGTGTCTAGCTGTATGGTTATTAGGGTAATTGCAGCCATACAGCAGAGCTGCTGATAAGATGAAGGGAGACATGAGAGATAACACAGGAGGTGTAGATGGGGCCCTCATCCTGGAGAGTTTTATAGGAACCCAATAAATGATGGACTTTCTTGTGAGAGAAATGAGGAATTGTTGCAGTGCTTGAATCAGAGTGGCATGATCTAGTTTACATCTTTGATTGGTCACATCAGTTTCTTTCTAATGTATACCTCCGAGGAGCAGGGTCTTGTCTTAATTGTATCTGTCTATATCAACCCTTCATAGGCTTTAAATCTTTAAATCTTTAAATCAATATATATCTTCTCCCCAAAATATTACCTGTATGCTCTATGAGAGAGGGACTTTGGGATTATTCTTAGCTGTTCATCCCTGGGGGGAGATGCAGGAGTTCGGCCTCAGATTAGAGGCACTATCTGTTGAAGTATAGTACTCTGACAGTGGTGGCAATCACACAGTTTGGAATTAGATCTTTATTTCTTATTTATCCACTACATGCGGTCACCTCCCATCCCTAGAAAACAGAAAGCAGATATTTACAAGATGTTTTAAATTTTGTTCTGGATACTGTCAGATTAGTTAATCAAGTGTGTTTAGTGAGTGCCTGCTTATTCTATTTCAAAGCATGAAGGTCTTGCTATCAGGATTTTTTAAAAATTTAAGATATGTCTCCCAACCCCAGAGCTTATCTAATTGAGTAAAAAAAGATACCAGTCATAAATGACAGCTTAAGGACCCAGAGAATGAAATGTGCTAAGTACCCTAAGATTTTCAAGAAGAAAAGACTCTCTTGGGACTTGCTGGGCAGCAACAGTCACGGCAGATTTTCTGCCGTCACCACATTTAGACACCAGTTGAGAAGCTGATCCCAACCGGACACTGTTCATTACACACTAATTACTGTTTGCCCTGCAGTGACTGTTCTGTGTGACAGCAAGTATAAACGCAAACCTAGATGCTTACCACTGCCCTTCCAATGGGAGGAAAAAGGACTGATTATAGAAGTTGCCATATCAAGTTCTTCCCTGTTCTCTCAGTATTAGAGGTGAACATATCCACGGCGCATATCCATGCTTAGAAGGGCTTTGACTCTGGATACATGTCAAAGATAGATAGCCGTATGCTTCAGCTAGAAAACACTGCAATATGTGACTTTTGTGTGTATGGACATATGGGGAAATGCCTCAAAGGAAATGTAGTCTAAGAAATAAGATTTAAAATAAATTTTATCTCTTCCATGTACAGTTGGTCATTTTGAGAGTTGTTTGATAACCATTAAGCTCTTGCGGTATACAAAACCCTGTTCCATGACCTGAGGTGACAGGTAATTAAGATATGATCCCTGTCCTCAAAGAGTTCAGAATTCAGAGGGACAAGTAGATAGATAATTAAAGAATTGATGTATGTTATAAAAGAAAAAAAATATGTAATTGGTAAGAGTCCCAACATATAAAATCAGGCATGCATTAAATATCATAATGCTTTCATTTCTGACTCCTAGCCCTCAATTTTGTTTAGAAGAATTTGAAACTTCTAGCCCATCGAGGAGAATTGTTGTTCTCTTTCCGCCCCAATATCATCCAAAGGTTTGGGGCACCTGGGTGGTTCAGTTGTTAAACATCTGTCTGCCCTCCGCTCAGGTCATGATCCCGGATTCCCAGGGTCTAGCCCTGCATCAGGCTCCCTGCTTAGTGGGAAGCCTGCTTCTCCCCTTCTCACTTCTCCTGCTTGTGTTCCCTCTCTAGCTGTGTTTCTCTCTGTCAAATAAATAAATAAATAAATAAACAAACAAATAAATAAATATCTTTTAAAAAATGTTTTGAGGACTTTTATAGGACTAGCTTTCACAGGACTAACTAACTGAGCTTTTAGGTGATTGGTAAACATTATACATTGCTTTGCATGAAAACATGAATGCATTGCTTAAACTCTATGGTCTTTTCAGGTCTTAGGCTTTCCTGCTTCCCCAGAACACATTGCCAAGATATGGTTTATCTACAAGCACCTAACATATTTCTGTAGGTTTGCCCTTTCTTCAGACCTGCAGATATGTATTTCCTTTTTAAAGACCTGTAGTCTCCCCCTACCCATTTCCAAGAACCTTGGAGTGACTCCCTTTTTCTTCTCTACCTCTGCTCATAACACACAACCTCTCCACTCCTCTAAAGCCAGGATACCTAAAACAGTTACTGCAAGGGGTATCAGAGCCTGTAGCCTCAGGGTGATTCTGCTGTGGGCCCCATCGGATTCCAGAGGCTAAAGTGTGGCTACCTGTTTGGGATTAGGGAGAAAGAAAAAGTAGTAGTGCAAAGAAAATATTCCAATTATCCTGACACCATCAGAGAAATAGTAGGAGTAAAAAAGAATGAGTAACTGTTTCTGAAAATGAGTTGTTTAGGGAGGGCTACAAAAAGAAAGTGACATTTGGGTGGAGTTTGGAGGATTATTAGGAGTTGCTAGAGGGTTATTCTAGGCAAGGGAAACAGTGTGGACTGAGGGATAGAATTTCCATCTTTAGTATTCTCTCTATTTCATTGAAGGGCATATGGTGGACACTTAATAAATGTGAGCTGAATAGAGATGTGGAATTGTGAGGCATGTTCAAGGCATGGCAAGAAGTTTGGTGAGTCTGGAACAGTGTGTGTGGGAAGGATGGGGGAAAATGAAATTGGGATTAGTGTTCCCAAGGCACCACGGCTATTAGGTCATCCTTGAGTATCTGGACTTTATTTTGTAGGCAGTGGGGACACATGGGAGTTGTTAAACACGGGAGTGACAGTTTCAGAATGAGAAGTGTACTGAAGAAGGGAGTAACTGAAAGCCAGATTGAGTTATAAATGATTGCCATGGTTCAGGTGAACTGTAAGAAGGATATGAGAAGGGGCTCAGAGTAAAAAAATCCAGTGTCTTTCCATAAAGGTAATTGATTTTGCTACTGTACAACAGGGCTAAATAGCAAACAAAGATTGGGTAACATAATGGACTAGGTTTACATGAAATTCCTTAGATTCAAAGGAATGTAAGTCAAATCTTAAGGGTATTTTCTTAAGCACTGTAGGAGTGAATCTGGCTCTGGAATGAAAGTGCCCCCTCAGTGAAGTTGGAGCTTCGGAGAAAGTCAGCTCTTCGATGCCCTGGGGTCCTGAAATGGCAGGATTCATTTCTAAAGATCGAGAAAAGATGTGTTAAAACCTCCATCTAGAGTAAATATATTATTTTGTTTGGACATGAACCTGTATGAGAAAAATAAGAGAGAGAAAAACATGTATATAATACACCATACATGCCATGAAGCTTAACTTGCTGTTGTGATAGTGCATAAATAATAAATAGATAGTAAACTTAACAAAAAGTTATCCGCTTTTTTGGTATCTTTTCAGACTTCATGACTTATACATTGTTAAATATTAAAGAACTTGTCCAGGATGTGTGAGGTGGTGTAGATGGTGTGTTTATTTAAATATTCTCTCAGGGAACATGGTAATATGAGCCACAGACACCAGAGTGTAATGATAGAATAAAAGAAGTTTGGGGACCTTTTAATTAGAGGTTAGAGAAATGAGCGTAGTGACAGAAAGCCTCAATTTTTCTCAGTTAAAGGCAGAACGCATAAGCCAAAGGAAATAAACTGGTATTTTCTAACCCTGTAACTCAACTTCCTTCGCTACATTCTAATCACAATAGCTGAAAGGGTTTTTCTTCTCAAATTGAACAGACAAAAGCTATCACCTGAATACGTGCTTCTAGTGGTATGGAAAAATAAGAGTGACCTGAACTAGAGCAGGGAGCAGTCAACAATAAGATATAGGGAGGTCAAAGATATCCTGAGGAAAATGATTCTCATTTCTTTACAAAAAGGTAATTTATTTTTCTGATTTTACTGCTAAGCCTTAGAGCCCCATCAAGGTAGAAAGCCAAATGTGAGATTCCTCTATTAACCTGGGAGTAATTGGATTTTGAGTCTTTGTGTGTGTGTATGTGTGTGTGTTTGTGTATTTGTGTGTGTGGTGGGGGAGGGCTGATTAGTTCAGATACTAATAAACTTACATTTCAATTTATAGATGTGTGGAAGAATTAATAAGTAACTATTAAAATATTAAAAGTAACCATTAAAATGTCAAGCTCCTGGAGGGATAAAATAGATTAAGAAAAATTCTAATCAAAAGATCAAAGGATAAAAAACAAAAAGGTGTGACAGAAACATAAAATAATATAAAAAATTAAATATAATGATCACAGAAATACAAATAGATCAAATTTGCCAATAAAAGAGGAAATTCAGGATTTGAATAATAAAAAATCTACCCAAAATACTCTTTGATAAGAAATACACCTAAAATAGAAGGACCCAGAAACTCTGAAAATAAACAAATGGGGAAAAAAAATGTAGAATCAAATGCTAAGTAAGAGAGAGTTGGGTTAATTTACAAATATCAGACAAAATTGACTTTGGAATAAAATGAACTATAAAGATCATTATATGATGATAAAGTGCTTATTTCATGAAATAATATTCTAAACTTGTGTGCACTTAATAAAATATTCTTAAAACATTGGAAGCAAAAGAGTATATATAGAGAAATTAATATATCTACCATAATAACGAGAAGATTACAAGATACGCTGACTTATGCCAAGAGTTAAAAAAAAATTACTATTTCTAGTAGTATGGTAGACCACTTCCAAGTAAAATGCAAATATAACCATAAAAATATTGGGTGCTTCATAGTTAATCAGACAACATATAAGCAAAATATTTATAGAAAAAAGTGTATTACATTTTAATAAAATTGATTAAACAAGACTTAAGGGTAGTGCATACCATGACCATGGATATGAAGATTTAATAAATTGATCTATCTAAGTTTATTGAAATTCCTATAAAATCCCAATTTTTAGGGATTATTTAGTATTTTTTAGGATTATTTGGTAAGCTCGATAACCTGATTTTAAATGTATATGAAAAAAGTAAAGGCTAAGGAAAAGCCAAGATATTCCTGAAAGGAAGAGCAAGGGAGGTTCCAGGCCTCCCAGAAGACACAGAGTGGTTTTAGATTTGGACAAGCACATTGACCTAATGAAACAACTGATGACCTTGATACAGCAAGTTAAGGGTACCAGTTCTAGACCTGAATTACTAACTTTTCTATGCCTCAGTTTTCTTATTATTGAAAAAGGAATGGAAACAGCACCTAACTCATAAGGTTGTTATGGGGATTTAATGAGTTAATTATTTATATAGCATTAAAAGACTACTTGGCACATGGTATACATGTTTTTAACTATAATAAACAACATAGGATAGGGGCGCCTGGGTGGCTCAGTTGGTTAAGCGACTGCCTTCGGCTCAGGTCATGATCCCGGAGAGCCGGGATCGAGTCCCACATCAGGCTTCCTGCTCGGCGGGAAGCCTGCTTCTCCCTATCTCACTCCCTCTGCTTGTGTTCCCTCTCTGGCTGTGTTTCTCTCTGTCAAATAAATAAAATCTTTAAAAAAAAAAATAAACAACATAGGATAGAAACGGCTCTGAGAACATTGAAGAAAGACCAGTTAATAAACAAGGCAATTTTATAGGATATGAAACAATTAAATTGATCTCTACTTACATCAGACATAATAATAGAAGGTTGGTCGAACATATAAATGAAAAAGGTGAAGTTTTAAGCATTTTAGAAGAAAATATAAGAAAATATTATTATGACTCCATCATTAGCAAGTATGTCTGAAGACACAAACCCATAAATGAAAAGATCATTGAACCCAATTGTATTAAAGACATTCTTTTTATCAAAAGATACCACAAAGAAAAGGAAAAGCCAAGTCCCCAAATACAAGTAGTCAACAAAAGATTTTATCAAGAATACATAAATAACACAAGTCAATAAAAATGAAAACCTGTAAGAAAAATTATCGAGAGACATCATTGAACATTTCAGAGAGAAAAGTAAACAAAAAATGAACATATGGCAAGATACCAAACCTTACAAGTAATAAAGGAATCTAAACTAAGCTAAGGCCAAGTTGTACCCAGTTAAATAAGCATAATATTAGGAAGCCTGACATTGTCAAATGCTGTTGAGGTTGTTTCTTACATGCTATGGATGGGCACAGTTTTGGAAAATAAATTTACATTATCTTATAAAGATGAACATTATGATTTGGCATTTCCACTTCTAGTTATATACCCTAGACAATTTTTTTTTACACTAGAGAAACCCTTGTAAACATTCCTTGACCATAGCAATTCTGTTCCTAAAAAAAAAAAAAAGTCTGTCAATAAGAGGATGCAAAAAAACATGGTATATTCACAGAATGGAATAATGTACAGCAATACAAATAAATGAACACAGAGGAGTATTGGAAAAATATTGAACTGGAAACTTAAGTGAAAGAAAACTATATAGTAAAATAGTATTTGTATGAAGCTCAAAACCAATATTTGTATGAAACAGTAGAGTTTTGGGTAGATTCATATGTAAGTACTAAAACTACACAGTGATGAAAGTTGTATTACAGTTTTTAGGAAAGTTGTTACAGCACAAGGGAAAAAGAAATACAGGATTGATGGCAGCGAACATTAAAAACCCTATCACATTTTTGTTTTTAAGCTGTTGTTTATTTTATTACTTTAAAACTTCCTTTTACCTTCCATATATTCTTTTATATCAAGCATAATATAGTAAAAAATACTAAGTTATGTAATCTCAGGGAATATCGAGGCAGAAAGTATTTCTTTTAGACTTAACCATTCAAAACAAAGATGGACCTGTATGCGTTTCTCCCTTCATTGCACTTGGGGTTGCCTGAAAGTGGACTTGAGTCTTGCTTTGAAGAGATGACAGACAGAGATGAAATGCAGCCCTTCCAAACAAAGCAGTTGTTCATAGTGACATATCTTCTGCATCTGTGATAGCAGATGCTTTTAAAAGCAACAGAAAGAAGGAGCAGTGGTGGGTGGAATTAGAAGCAAATGCTTATTCATATGCTGCCTGTGAAGCAGATCTGTATTCTTTCAGATATACTGAAGAACAATCTAATCTTAGCCGGAACTGAAATATCAGAACTGTTGAATTGTCATTGATAGAAGCTGCCACCATGGCTATTTTCTGAGTATTTTTGTGCTGAAATGAAGCATGGAAGCACAAAGTCATCAGGCTAGAAGAGAAGGAAACTTGGGGTTCCTATCGCTGTCACTGGGTCAAATGTAAGCAAAACCATGAAACTGGCACTCTTACCCCTTGACCAACAAAGATATCAGGCAGCTTCTTCAGGAGGAATGAAATAGCATCAAGACAAACCCTGGTCCTTAGATGAGCTGCTTCCAACAAAGGCACACGCATGCATGTCTTGACCCACAGGGATTTCTAGGAAGGGATGCACTATCATAAGCACAGATCAAAATGACTCCCCTATTTTATAAACTCTGTGTCCAATCTGAATTCCTCTGTCCGCATTCCAGACTCTTCCCTTGACCTTGCAGAGAACAGTCAGTCTCACAGTTTATGGAACAGTATTCCCTACAGTTGAAAGATTAAATAATTGCCCCTCAGTTTTTTATCACCATGATTCACTAATATATAGATATCGATATATAGATACATAGAGGTGTCAATTCAGATAGGTCAACCATTAATCACTACCCTATAATTATAGTTCCTTAATTATATTTATTTTTATTTTAGATAATACTGATTCCTCCATCTTTTTTTTTCTGTCTCTGCCCCCTCCAAGCTTAGTATAATTTTAATCCTTGCACTCCAAGTCCCTTATAAACTTAATGAGTCTTCCTAAAATATAATCCTCATCACATTGCCTTTTAAACCAAGGATGTACATTAGTTTTCAAGTGTTGGGCCAATCAAATTCAACTTCTCAGACTGGAATTTAAGGCTCTGACTGATCTCACATAACTTTTTCTTGCCAGCCATTTCTCTCTTATCAGACAGACCTGAGTTTGAGCCATGATCCTACCGCTTTCTAAGTGGGTATCAGTTAATTCAACTCAGAATTCCAGTTTCTTTATTGGTGAACATAAACACTAAATAGATGTTGATTTTCTTAAAAGCTGTCTCCACTTTAAAAATGGCTAAATTACTTTTTAAAAATAGTTAATAGAATTTCCTGTAATTATAGGTTTGTCATGAGAGACACTATAAAATTAGAATAGTAATATCTATCATGTTTTAAAGAATAAATTGAATTTGAGAAATAGCTTAGCAAAGTTGTCCCATACTAAGTTGTCTGTAAACTTTAAAAATTATCCTTCCTCCTCCTTCCTTTATGGGGAAAAAATTGGCTTGATGCTGGGGAAATAATCATGATAAGAATGAGTCATAGAGGAAATAAATATAGTACATGATGATGAGATTTTCCTTTACTAAGAAAGGCCTGTCTGGATGAGGAGAAGGCGAGGGATAAAAACAGACTCTGTCAGACTTCAAGAGATGGACTCTCCTTCAAGTTCCTGTCGCAGTTTATACCAGGGGTCTAAGAAGTGCTGGGTTTCTTATTGAAAAACAACAACAAAAACCCCAAAACCTAAATTTTTCCTAATTGTTGTTTGCTGCAACTTCTGTTTATTAAATAATTGTGAAATTATAAGGATATAAAATGGATATAAAATGACGAGTTCTACCATAAGGAAGGAAGAAAGCAGCTGTTTAGCTACCAATACTGGAGTCATTGCCCATGAAGACAGGGGACTGTCTTTGAACGCTTCTCTAGAACAGCAGACTTCATTAACTGACTTCAACACTTTTTAAAAATACTGTTTCTTCTGCTGAAACTTTATGAATTTGAGATGAGTAGATGCTGAGTGTTCTTTACACAGAGGCCACCTGATGGTAAAAGGAATCTTTTCACATTTTGCATTATTTTGAAGGCAGCAAATAACAACTAAATCCAAAAGAAGCATGCAACCTCTTAGCAGGTAATTCCTAAAGTGAATTCCAGATCTGTGAATGGTTTGTCTTATGTGCAGTGAGAATGAAACTACAACATAAGTACAATATTCACTGCAAAGGAACTATAAAGCCCAAATAGCTTGCCATTTCTTTCCACTTTTCAGTGTTTCAACAGGGATCCTTTCAGTCTTTTCAAAATGCGGGGAGACAGAGCTGAGAGGCTGCATGTTGCCTTTTACTCACAGCTTGAAGGTGTGTCAGATTCCTCTAGGCTGACCTCTTGAATGGGCTGCTCACCAAGACCCAAATCACACGGCCAGTGAACTGCTTTAGTGTAGTCTCGTTTAAATGTCTCCACCAAAGCACCAAAGACCGAGGGGGTGAACATACATCTCAGGGGTCTGTGGATATAGTGGGAGGCGAGACTAAGCACCAGTCAAAGAGTCAGCAGGTCATTTGGACACTGGTTTTGTCCTAAAAATCCATGCAAATTTCATACTCCAGACTTAAGATATTCACATATATTTTAATGTATATTTCTCTCTACTCTTCACGTACATTTATGATCCAGGAAAATATCTGTGGTTTCCTGAACCCCCTGGGATGTTATAAATCCCTGGTACACTGCACAAGGAAATAAGCAAGTGATGGATCCTGTATGCAGCCCAGTTCCTCCCCCTGAGTTCCAGAAATTTGCCATAAGACATCTTTTCCTTGCTACTTGTAAGACCTCAAACTTCAAATGCATAAAATTTGCTCCTCATCTTTCCCCTTCTCTTCACAACTCATTCTCATGGTGAGTGGCACCTTCCAAGCACTCAGCTGCTCAAGCCAGAAACTTAGGAGTCACTCCAGACATCTCATTCTCCATCAGCCCCCACATTCCATCAGCCACCAAGTCCTGTCATTGTGCCTCCATCTGTTCTCCTTTCGGACTGATGTTACTTTCATTTAGCCCTTTCTCATCCCTTTTCTGAATTATTATTATACGGATCACCTACCTAGTTCCTCTGTCCCTCTGCCTGCTATGTTCCTAGCTAATGACTAGCCCGACTTTATGATGCAGTCCAAATTCTTCAGCATATCTGAATTTTTCATATTTTCACCTATTTTAATATTTTTAGCATGATGTCCATATCCCGTTGCCTCACTTCGCCAACCTCTCCATATTTCTGCCATATCACTGCAATATACTTTTAGGATCTCCACACTGCCCATTATTCCTGTGCTTTGGGACTTTTGCACGTATATTCTCTTCTTGGGATATCCTTCCTTCCTTCTCTTCTCCACATGGCTAATTGTCTTTTACTACAGTTTAATAATGGAAGTTCTGATAATAATTTCTGCCTTTAACAAAAACCCCAGGTGTGTGTGTGTGTGTGCACACACTTGGTTTGTTTGTTTTTGTCTTTTGATCACTTCACATAGGAAACAATAAACTTTTGACACTATATATTATTAAGTTTTGAATCAAAGTGCAATTAAGGGGCACCTAGATGGCTCAGTCGCTGGGTATCTGCCTTTGGCTTGGGTCATGATTCTGGAATCCTGGGATCAAGCCCCGTGTCGGGCTCGCTCAATGGGGAGCCTGCTGCTACCCCTGCTTGTGCACTCTTTCTCTCTAGAAAAGAAAGTGGAGGGCACCTGGGTGGCTCAGTGGGTTAAGCCTCTGCCTTCAGCTCAGGTCATGATCCCAGGATCCTGGGATCGAGCCCCACATAGGGCTCTCTGCTCAGCAGGGAGCCTGCTTCTTTCTCTCTCTGCCTCTTTCTCTGCTTACTTGTGATCTCTCTCTCTCTCTCTCTCTCTGTCAAATAAATAAATAAAATCTTAAAAAAAAAAGTGGAATTGGTTAACGTCTTATCGGAAACCTGTATTTCTCCTTTAATATGTGATTTAAGCACATTGATATCTTTTTTTTTTTTTAAGATTTTATTTATTTGACAGAGAGAAACACAGCCAGAGAGGGAACACAGCAGGGGAAGTGAGAGAGGGAGAAGCAGGCTTCCTGTGGAGCAGGGAGCCTGAGGTGAGACTCGATCCCAGGTCTCCAGGATCATGACCTGAGCTGAAGGCAGTCGCTTAACCAACTGAGCCACGCAGGCACCCCCGATGGTATCTTTTTAATGGTATAATTATCTCTATGTGAGTGGATCTCTTAAAATATGATTTAAATCTATGTAAATGCTTGACACACACAACATTTTCAGGGGAAAAATGTAAAGAATGACATTGTTCAGAAAGTTTCCCCTGGTTTTTGTCTCCATTTTGTTAGACTGTTTATACTGCTTTGGTGCTTATAAAATACTCCAGGTTATTTACTCATATACATAGCACTTACTTACATATATCCTCTTACTTTCTAAATTGTGATTGCTTTTTTCTGACTCCCCCTGGACTTGAATTTCATGTTTGTCTCTAGTCCTTAATACAGTGTCTGGCATATAGTAGGTATTTAAGGAAAATAAACATTTTCTCAGGATGAATGAAAAGATGAATGAATTTATAGGAGATCTATTTTTTGAAAGTCTTTATGGGCATACTATAGGCATATAGGCATAATACTGTGATGAATATGAAAGAACAATCATGAGGCCCTTATTTATACTGAAGGTTAGGTCTAAGTGGATAGAAAACATACACACACACATACACACCTACACACGAATTGAATAATAATGCAAGGCATATGTGAAAACTAACAAGATGTGGACAACAAGTATATTGATAGTAAGTGACTTGAATAGACTTTAATATTGTAATAATGCATATATATCATATATACATATATAATTAAAAACGCATGCCAATTCTTTGTAATATTTGCAGAAATAAATTATCTAATATCAAATTATTGAATTTAACTAAAATTTATCAATTCGGTCTTCTGACTCATTACGTGCCTACTACACCCATTCCAAACAGGCATTCATTTTCTCATCTTTGTGCTCATGTTTGTTCCCTCTACCTGAATAGTCTTTTGGTATTAAAAAGACCTTTTTGGGTGACTACAGTGCGTTGGACTCTGAGCTAGCTGCTTATCAAGACACTATTTTAATAATTTACCTTCTTTCTCGCCTGGAAAACCCTTCAAGCCTCAGTTTAATTGTCACCTCCTCCATGAAGCATTTCTTGATCCCTAGAGGCAGAATTAATCACTTCCATTTTTATATGCTTTCATAATTTTATAAACATCTCTTTCTACTAAACTAGGCATGGCAAATAGAATCTCATCATTCATCTAATCAAAAGATAGATGATAGATAGATAGACAGATAGATAGATAAATGCTGTGTGCCAGGCATTCACATTAGATTACCAAACAAAATAGATGATTTCTGCACTTGAGGAAGCAGACAGTAAATGATAACCATGGTTAAAAGTGGATTGTATAACATGGCAGAATGATAAGTGTTATTAATAAAAAGATTTGGAGAGTTTTTGGGGAAAAGTGCTACCAAGTTCAAATAGATCAAACTGAGCCTCATCACAAAAGTGCTATCTGAGAAAAAGACTTGGACAAGGAAGGGAGCAAGCCATGTAGAACAGCTCTCCAGGCAGAAGGGACAGCCAGTGTAAACGTTCTGGGGCAAGAAGTATGTCTTGTTCTACCCTTGGGATTCTGGTTGTCTTGAGTGTTAACAGGGACCAGGCTGTGGATATTTTTTAGAGTTTTCTGAGGTAATTTCATTATTTAGCCAGAGCCGAAAAACACCATGCAGATGTAGGGTAGCAGAGATCATCTTAAGTCTCAGGAAACCTATACGGTTTGTGGGAGGAAGGTGCATGAAAATAGACACTTGCTATTTAACATGGAAAAGTGCCATAAGGTTCTTGTGCACACAGTGATGAAGAAGGACTGAGTCTGCTTTGCCCAGCCTGGAAGCCAGGGGATAGTACAAGGATTTTTGGAGTAGCTTAGTGAATGGAGTCTTGATGAACAGAAAGTAACTAAGGGGAAAAAATGGTTGGGGGGTAGAGAATGTTTGCTCCCTGAGGGGAACAGAGGAGTCTATGCACCTGAATCCTGTGTGTCAGGGGGAAGTGACTATAAGTGATCCAATATTACAACACGAAGAGTTGCAGGAGATGCAACTAGAAATGTAGAAGGGGATAAGATCCTAGGGAAGCTTCTGTCAGCTGTTAAGGAACTCAGACTTTATCCTGAATGAAATGTGACTTTAAAGGTGTTCATGAAGCCAGTAGCAAGGTTTGGTCAGCTCAAATGGCAAACTGATTTGCAAGGAATCCCACTTAGAGCAGGGTGCCCAACTGAGAGTGAAACAGGTGTTGAGCTGATGATGATCCTGATCAGGGTGGTTTGTAGAAGTGGATTAAGTGTGGAGAAGGGAAATCTCAGGGACATATTAACAAGGCGTAGATGGACAAAGCTGTGACCGATTGGCTGGGGGGATGCTGGGCTCAAGTGGAGGAGCTACCAGTGAGGGAAATCAGCTAATGCTCAGGTTTCTGACTCAGGCGTGTGTGGCGATGATGATTCCAGGCACTAACATAGGGAACACAGAAGCAAGAGCACATTTCAGAGAAGGTTGGGGCTTCCTGGTCTGAACATGTGCACCTGAAGTATGGGAGCTGGTGACAGGCAGACATAGAGTTCCATGAAGTTCCGTGTCGCTCACTCGGTTCCAGGCAAAGTACGGTGTGTGCTACCCTGAAGCATTTTCCAGGTGAATGCATCAGTCTTAACGTGTTCCTAAAGATCATTAGAGTCAACTTTTAAACCTTAGGCAAGGAGACTTTAAAGTCTAATTGATGTCAGGCTCCTAAACAGTAAAATTTAGAGCACATTTAGATAAAGCCTGGTCCAAAAAGGAAGAGACCCAACAAATATGGACACCAATTTGTTAATTTGACATTATTGTTTAAGAAGTTAAGTGTTTTGCTTTTTTTTGTTTTATTTTTTGTTTTTTAAGATTCTCTTTATTTTGGAGGGGGGTAAAGTGTACGTGTGTGCAAGTGGGGGGAGGGATAGAGGCAGAGGGAGAGAGAATCTCAAGCAGACTCCATACTTAGCGTGGAGCCTAACATGGGGCTGAATCCCATGACCCTGAGTTCATGACCTGAGCCGAAATCAAGGGTCAGGTGCTTAACTGACTGAGCTACCCAGGCACCCCTAAGGTTGTTTTTGTTGTTGTTTACTACTTAAGGGAAACATTAGCAAAAGGGAATAGTATGTAACCTGTAACATTGTTCCTGAGCTATAAACACAGCAGTAAAAGTGTAGATATTTTTCTTTCCTCCTTGCTGAAGTAAAGAAGTATTTGGAATGGTACTTGCCTTTTCTTCAATCCCAATCAGTTTACATCTGCTTCACTCAATGAACCACAAAGATGAAGCAAAAGTCCTGAGTCATGAGAGAAAGCTCAGCAGAGAGATGAAGTCTGAGGCTTGGTTCTTTCACTGCTGATTTGCTCTTCGACTGAACAAGTTATGCCCTTTCATGGTCCTCACTTCGTTTTCTGTGAAATAAAGCGGTTGGTTGAATAGTTGATTAAGTCCCTTACACCCTGGCATCATCTATGATTCTCTCATCACAGCTGCCTTTAAGAAGTCTTGAAAGCTTTTCTCAGTTGTTCATAAGGAGTTTTGTGAGTGACTCAGAGCTTGCCAGCCTGGAGCCTGAAGCTGACCCGTTATTGCAAGCTAATATTTTCACTAAAGAAATGCTAGGAGAAATGGCCAGTGCCAAAATAATGTCCAGGTTCATAGATAGTTTTTCCTCCTTGCGGTATCTGATTTTCTTCCATTGCAACACAGATCAAACACTTGATTTTATGTTAACAACTCTTCTCCTTTTATGACAAAATGTTTATAGTTCCTATCTGGGTTCCTAGGGCATTTGGGTCTTTTCCTGAATGGTTGTGTCTGAGGAAAAGACTGTCTTTTCCTTTTCACAAGGTAGAGTAACTTTTCCCAGTAGTACTTGTGTATAACATCATTCATGGTCTACCAACCCACCTTTAATGTTAGTTGTGCATCCTTTTGGATCCCATGTCTTTCAATAAGAAGGAATATAGATTTCTTTTGTTTCCTTTTTTTAGGAATATAGATTTCTTTTTTTTTTAAAGATTTTATTTATTTATTTGACAAAGAGAAACCCAGCGAGAGAGGGAACACAAGCAGGGCGAGTGAGAGAGGGAGAAGCAGGCTTCCCACCGAGCAGGGAGCCCGATGTGGGGCTCGATCCCAGGTCTCCGGGATCATGACCTGAGCTGAAGGCAGTTGCTTAACCAACTGAGCCATCCAGGCACCCAGGAATATAGATTTCTATAATTACTCTTAAAGATCATAAATTTGTGTTTTACCGTAATAGTCTCTTTCATATTAAGTACCACCTTGAATTATTGTTAATGCTTTTCTTTAGATCAATTCCCTCTATAATTTACTTAAGTACTACAAGTGGAAACTGGTATAGCTTGCTATTTAGTGGGTAAATTTAAATAGTTAAAATTAAAACTTTTAAATTCAACTCTTAAAAGTATCTCAGCCCATATATATGTCTCTTACCACATGTTGGGCAACATTGGCTGAGGGAGTGGAGTATGTTGCAGGCATTTTTACTGGTTAACTACTGCTCTCCACTGAAAATGTGGTGACTTAAAACAACTACCAGTTATGTGGCTCATAGATATGTGTCAGGGTGTGACACATTCTTCTTGCAGGCTAATAATCTAACCTGTACTATTTTTTGGTTGATGGCAGAAGACATGTGGCTCTTGGATCAAAGACAAAAGACTTTATTTTTTATGGCATAGGAAGCACCATTAACATCAGTCAGCATGTGGGTATTGGTTTCTCTTGGCCCCCAAGTCCCTTGAGGACAACATAGAGGGGTCCAGTAGTTTTGCATGAAAACAATCAAACCGTGAGATTAGGAAATTCTTTTTTTTTTTTTTTTTTAAATAACAGTCCTGCTTTTTGTCCTGGAGGGAAACATCACCTCATCTTCAAGGTTTCTCACTGCAAGTACAACCCCGAGAAATGGCCCAGGCAGAGTAGTCAGAGTCTTGCTTTCTTTGTATCCCTACGCAGGAGCTCTCAGAGCGCATAGTGAACTGCTTTTCCCAACATTCTGAAGGCAAGCATTTGGGCTAGGCTCAGCTGCATGGTCTGCTGATCTAGGCTAGACTTGGCTGGTCTCAGCTGGTGGCTGGGCTTAAAGTGTCTCAGCTGTGATGGATGATCTCCACATAATGTATTATTCTTCAGGAGACTAGCGCAATCTTGTTCACATGGCTCTAATGACAGGTACCCCAAGAAGAAAAGAAGTGAGGCCTCTTGAGGGCTAGGCTCAAACTGCCACAGCATCACTCTTGCTGCATCCCATTAACCAAAGCATGTGATACCCACCCCATTTTCAAGGGGGTAGTCTTTCTCTCTTGATAGAAGATATTACAAAGGCTTTTGGCATTTTTGTAATCTACTGCAACATCAGATCCAAAAAGATATGGATTTAAACCTAGACTTCATTTAACCTCTCAGAATCTCAGTTTCTTCTCTGTAAAATGAGGATAAAACTATTAACATCAAACTATAGTAAGTACAACTGAGAAAAAGCAGATGAAAGATCCAGAACAGTGCTTGGGACATAGTAAGTGTACAATAAACGGAAGTAGTTATTATTAAACCCCAAATGTCTACATGCTTATTTAAACAGTTCTGGTTTACCTTCCATGATTTTATTCCATCTGTTCCCTTAAGGGATGAACATGTTTGGAAACTGAATCCTTCCCACCACCCCATATCTCCGCTATTCACTCAGTCCTTCTGGATCTATGTATTAGCTACAACTGAAATTTTGAAGCTTTTTGCATCTACATGTTGGCTCTCTTGAAGCTGTGTGGGAGTAAGTGTGCTGATAACACATGAGTAAGGAAAGGGCATTGAGAACATATGAAAAGAGGGATGTACCCATGGGCACTTGATATTCAGTGAACAGAAGGAGGGGAGGGTGTCATGCTGAGCCATCAAGAGGAAGATATGGAAGAGAATAAGACTGGTCTCTTCAACAGCAGTTCATTGTAAGAGTTCTGTTGGTATGCCTCCCTCAGTCTTAGTTCTGTTCTGAATTCAAGAGAGATAGAGGAGTAGCAGGAGAAGCAGGAGGAGAAAGAGGAGTAGATAGATAAACAGATTATGAAGGAAAAGGAAGAAGGGGGAAAGGAGAAGACTACCCAAGCTAAGAGGTATCAAAACATGGTTTCACCTTTCTTTCCACATACTCCTCTTTACAGTGTAGGCCTGTGTGGCCGATAGAAACACAGAGCTGGGCTATTTTGAATATTCATAAATGTATGTGGCCTCATCTCACTATTAAATAGAAGTGCTAACTATTCTCTAATTTTAGCACTTCTCTTTTAAATGTCAAAAGACAGATTTTTACTCCAACCCCCTTTCCTACTCCTCAAGCTTTGAATCACGAGGATAACTTCAGTCTATGAAGAAATTGGCAGAAAAGAATGGAATAAAATGCAGAGGAAATGTTTGACAAATTAATTTTAAGACATATTTCTAATCTAGTATCTGGCCAAGTGGGCACCCAAAATGTATTTTTTGAACTAAGTTGATAAGGAGGAAGGGAAAGGAGAAAGAAAGATGTCCCCAGAGACAGAAGTAATAGAAATGAAGGAACTTCCATAAAATGGAGGACAAAACCAGTAATGCCATGTAGTACCTACTCTGTGCTAGACACTAAAATACATGGCTGCTAAAGATACAATGTGCCCATCTTTCAAGAATCTCACAATTTAGGGAGAAGAAATAGAGATAATAATAAATGATTATAGTTGACTGGGATCAGGTCTAAGTCAAAAGTATGCACTGAATGCCATAGATGAGGCACCTCACCTCCCGAGGGAGTCAGGGAAGCCTTTCTGTAGGAGAAAACACCTGAGCAGAATCTTGAAAAAGTAAGAGTGAATCTGTTAAAGAAGCAAACACAGAACAATATAATTAATGTCATGGGAGAAACTGCAGAGTGACTGGGGTGGAGGTTATCAGTACCAGGGATGTTTGGAGGCTGGGAAGTTTGGTAGGGGTTAGTTCTAAAGACCTATGTCCATCTTTGCTCTACAGATATATATTGAAAGATCCCTAATGAATTTTTTTGGTCATGAATTGTTTAAAATCCATCCTTCCATACATCCATATCTGTACCCATTTAACCACCCCCCACCTCATCCATAATTGAGTTGCAAACACAAAAGTCAACAGACATGTTTAGTTATGGTTAGGGACTGCTACCAATTGAAGGGAAACCAAAATAGCAGTAGTTTACCTAGAATAAAAGTTTAATGCTCTCTCCCACCAAAGCCCAAGATTCACTCCAGGCTGCCACACAGTGTTAGGGACCCATCTTCTCCTCTCTTGCTGATCCACCATAGATGGCCTCAATCTTCAGTGAAGATGGCAGGACTAAAAGGAATTGGAAAAGGGTGTGTAAACAACATATCTTAAGGAATGTTCCCAGAAGCTGCCACAAAGTACTTCCGTTGATATTCCATTGATTAAAAATCATTACATGACCACATGTAGCTGCAAGGGAGGTTGGGCAGTATAGCCTTATTCTGTAACGGTAATGAGTAACGAGCCTGATACTGCAACTGTTATGAAAGAAAAGTAGGGAGTCATAATTTATATGAACAGCTCTTAAAAAAAAAATTACACAACTCTTGGGGCTTGTTTTAAGTCCTTATTAAGCAAGAAGACCTCTTTTCTCAGGAAAGCTCATTCTGTACCATACTGGAAAGCTGACCAGTGTTCCATTAAAGCTTATTTTCTTCCTACAATTGCCTGAGCTTTCTTATAGAAGAAATTTCTTAGCACCTCTTTACAAATTATATATATATATATATATATAATTATTATATATATATATAATAGTTATAAATTTTGTTGTCTTGTTAATATGTTAGGAGAGGAATACAGATATTGTGAGATAACTCTGGACAAGGTCAGGCCAGTTCATAAGTTTTATACAATTTAGTAGTTGGATGGCTCTTGATGGATGCATGACACTGGAACTCAGGACCTCAAGCCTGTGCAATCCAGCAACAGTATTTAATTCCAACTTTCACATTTAGGAAAAAAACATTACACAACTCTTGGGACTTTTGTTCTTCTCACAATATCAAGCATGATGCCTTATACACAGAAAGTCTATGATAAAATAAAGCTATGTTGAATTTACTTGCACACTCTGAAAAATTAAGTCAAATGCATAAAGATGTGTATTTTATTGAGCCATATGTTTATTCTAGTTCATTGATTAATCATCTAACATATATTGAGCTCTTTTTAAAGACTTGCTTGATGCTAGTTGCTGGGGGAATTATAAAAATTATCAAGTTTAGCCTCTACTTTCAAAGAGCACATAGCAGAGCAGAATGAAAGATGTATACACAACTAATTTTGATCATCTAGTAAGTGCTACCCAACACTGAGGAAGTACAGCACAGATACACTATTTCAGCCTGATCTTTGGGATAAGACATTGCAGAGGAGGTAGTACTTGAACTCAGCCTTGCAAGATGCATAGGGAGCCACCAAGGAATCACCGAGTATTTGAGTAGTTCCTTCAGGGTCAAATAGTACCTAGTATCTATCCCAAATTCAGCTTGAGCAATATAGCCTGTCTTCCCAGGAGACCTCATTCCATAGCACGTTCAACCACTGACTAGTTATCTAGTTGTGTACTTTGCAGCTTGTTTTCTCACTGCCTAGGGGAGTTTGAGTTTTCATGTTATAGTGAATAAATCCCTGTCACCCTCTAGGTGCCGTGATCATCATCAACCATAAACCAATTATTCAATACCCTCCCTCGTGCCTTTTTTCCATTCTTCCTTCCTATTCTGTCCCATAACACGTGTTGGAGGTGAAGACCATTTATACCCTGCAGCTAGACATTCACCTTGTCTCATTTTCTGAGGTGAAATCAGTTTTTCAGCTGTAGTAAGCATGCCCCTGGAAATGTGTCCCTGCCGTTCTCCCCTCACCAGCAAGTATTTTCTGTTTTTCATCGCAAAGTAGTTATGTGTTTCAGGCTTGCAGCAACATCCGAGTTTCCACCAGCTGTGTTTTGCATTGTCCTCATTTTGTATAATTAAGAAAAACAGGAAGCCAATCACTTAAGTAAAGCTGACCCTCTTCATTCTCCAAACCCGAGAAAGGACTACATCAGGGTTTTTTTTAGTACAGTTTTTACAAAATTTATCCTGCAAGCCACTTGAAAGTGGAACAAGGTTAGAGGAGCTGTGGCAGCATGGCGGCCTTCTTCTCGATGCAGACAGCTGTGCTTTTCTGAAACCCCGCCGCCTGCTTTAACACTCTTATATAATTTGATCTCTCACGTTGTGACAGAGGATTCCCTTGCCATTTTTTATACCAGCTCCAATCTTGGGGGCCAAGGGACTTTTTGACCTAACCCTTAGATCCTCTGTGTAGCCACCTTTTTTTTTTTTTTTTTTTTTTTTTTTTTTTTTTTTTTTTTTTTTTTTTTTTTTTTTTTTTTTTTTTTTACATTTTTGACCTCAGTTTACATAGATATTTGCAAGTACGTGAACAAGGAAGCCCTAGGCTTCTATTTGGTTTTACTAAAGATTAAAACCAGTAGTATGTGTCTGGAAAAGAGCTTCAGATTCTATTTTATTAGTTTTATTTCCTTATAAGAAGAGAAAAGCAATTACTTTACTGTGTTAAATTTCATGTAGAAATGGGTCAATAGACCAAATTAAATTAAATATTTCCTGAGATCATATTTGTTGATCACTGTGGTTGGTGTGGATGTAAGGATATGTAAAATGTAGTCACTGCTGTGGTGTCTGGGTGGCTCAGTTGGTTAAGTGTCATACTCTTGATTTAAACTCAGGTCATGATCTCGGGGTCATGAGATCAAGCCCAGCACTGGGCTCCGTGTGGGATGTGGAGCCTGTTTAAGATTCTCTTTCTCCACCTGTACCCTTGAAACAAATAATGCATTATATGTTAATTTAAAAAATTCTCTCTCTCCCTCCACCTCTCCAAACTCACTCCCCCACCCCACTTGCATGCTCTCCCTCCCTAAAAAAAGACAATGTAGTCACTGCCTTCGAGGAATTCATAGGCTTTTAGGGGAAGTGGATGTGAGTACAACTAAGTGTAATTTGTAGCAATGTGTTATATGATCTGAGTCCTATCCTCATAAGCTCCTGTTTCATGATCAAACCCATCTCCTATCTATAAAAATCTGATCTAGAGGGGCGCCTGGGTGGCTCAGTTGGTTAAGCAACTGCCTTCGGCTCAGGTCATGATCCCGGAGACCCAGGATCGAGCCCCACATCAGGCTGCCTGCTCGGCGGGAAGCCTGCTTCTCCCTCTCTCATTCTCCCTGCTTGTGTTCCCTCTCTAGCTGTGTTTCTCTCTGTCAAATAAATAAATAAAATCTTAAAAAAAAAAAATCTGATCTAGAGTATCAACACCTAGCAAGAGATCCTTCCCAGCCAACACTTCAATATAAGTAGTAATTGCTCATTCACTCAGCAAATATGTATTAATCAAAAAAGCTCTGTGAGGTAGGGATTTTCATCCCCATGTACAAATGGAAACTGACTCAGTGGAATTAAATAATCTCCATAGCATTATGTAGTAAATAACCAGACCCCTACAAGCATCCTGACTCTCCACTGTATTACTTTTGACAGCCCACGCTTTCAGCTAATGGAGACATTGGGGATATTGAGTGCATGGAATACTGATAGAAAGGGAACTATTTTGTATGTTAGAGGGTTCTACTGGCAACAGTGTAACACCTATGTAGAAAGCATTTTAGTTTTGGTTTTGAGTTTCAAGATCAGAGGGAAATGCTTTAAACATATACATCAGGAATATATGAGGAAGGATTAATACCAAGAAAAGACTTCAAATGAGGTTAAATACAGAAAACATGACACAAGAGAGGTTTGGAGACTCTACTCTAGGGGTCTTTAAAATTACGATATCTATATTTTTAAGTCTCCCCAGAAGTCATATAGGTGGATAGTCCCATGAGGCCATTTCACCTTACACACTGATCACATTACACTGTGATGTTATCCCTAAATTGAGTTGAAACTGCAAACACACCTAGAAAATAAAGGACTTCCTGGTTTAGTAGCTATAGTGCAGGTAGCTCCCACTCTAGGTGGCCCTAGCCAGTACTCCTGTGTGCTCTTCGAGAAAAATCACCAAATTGGAGACTTGAAAGGGACCCTAGGGTGCCTGGGTGGCTCATTGGGTTAAAGCCTCTGCCTTCGGCTCAGGTCCTGGGATTGAGGCTGCATCGGGCTCTCTGCTCAGCAGGGAGCCTGCTTACTCCTCCCTCTCTGCCTGCCTCTCTGCCTGCTTGTGATCTCTCTCTGTCAAATAAATAAATAAAATCTTAAAAAAAAAAAAAGAAAAGCGACCCTAGATAATATTTGGTTCAAACCGTCTGACAATAATGGAAATTTGAGACCCATAACCATGATTAATCATACTTGTGTGAAAATTGCTTTTTTATTAAAGAAAAACCCATATAAATATTAATTAAGTCACATTATATGCAGAATAAAACAAAATGGAGGTGCTATTTATAGTAATATTTAAAGCAAGAGATATTTGAAGCTTTTTCACGTTCTCTTACTATTCCCTCCTTATCAGCCCTCCTCCAGTCTCCCCCCAAAAATAAGAAACCTTACAGTAAACTCTTGGGTGGGGCTCTTTTTAGGAGGAGGAAGTCTTCCTTTGGGGACATTTGCAATGTCCCCAGGGATTCTGCAAAGGCAGTTCCCTGAGGTTGACTCTGATCCAGATCGCTGAATCTCAGTGCTAACAGTGATTTAGCCAGCCTTTTGAATAGTGTTGTCAGATTTTTTCTTCTACAACAGGCATGGAGGGGCAACTAATTCCTACAAGCATACTGAGCTTCTATGAGATCCCTCAGAATATGGCAGGGAAGGAAGATTGCAGTGACCCCTTCTTGTTGCAGCATCACTTAGGTCCTTTACAATAGTTCTCATCTAGATAAAATAGCTGTGCTTTACTGTAGCTGAATATATTTATAATTGGACTCCTTTCTCTTCCTTTAAAGCAGACACAACAGAATAACAAGTGAGTGAGATTTGATGTTAGGTATCCTCTTCAATCTGCCCTAGTTTTTTAAGTAAATGATTTATAATCACTATGTTAATAATATTAGAATACCTGCAGTGCTTCTCACAGGCGAACATGATACATCAGTGTATCTCCATCTCCACAGTACAACAGAGTACTGCTCTTCTAGCATAGTTCCCTAAAAATTTAGGTTAGGAATTTGTCTACTGGAGAATGAGAACTCCTTTCACTAAGATCATATGTCTACTTTGAGGCAGAGCCAGGAACAAGGCGCAAGAATCACTCTACTCATCCTGCTGTTCATTTACCTGCTTTTCTTAAACTTTCTGGAACTAAGAACCAGGTATGCAGGAGTTGTAAGAACAAAACTAATTTTAGGGTCTGCCTTTTAATGGCTTCACCCCGAAACAGAGATAGCATCTGGATCCCATCTGTCAGCAATGCTACCTTGCCCTGTGCTGTTACACATTTTGACCCTTTCATTGAGCTCGAAGGGCTACCGCTCACAGCAGAAATGCCAGGTTCCGGAGGAAAGCATGCTTTATTCCAGCTCTGGGGATTGTTGTCAAAAGTTTATCCAGTCCTTATGTTTTTTGTTTGTTTGTTTTGTTTTGTTTTTTACTTTTTTATTAACATATAATGTATTATTTATTTCAGGGGTACAGGTCTGCGAAGCATCAGTCTTACACAATTCACAGCACTCACCATAGCACATACCCTCCCCAGTGTCCATCACCCAGCCACCCTGTCCCACCCACCAGCAACTCTCAGTTTGTTTCCCGAGATTAAGAGTCTGTATGGTTTGTCTCCCTCCCTGGTTCCATCTTCTTTCATTTCGGTCCTTACGTTTTACTAATTTAGTTAGAAGAAGGCCTCAAAAAATGTCAGGTTTTAAAAAAATATATCAACATATATTTTAAACATAATAAAAAAATCGCAGTAGTATTTCCGTAGCATTCCCTGCATGTATGGACATGTGGGTGGGATTCACTCATCCATTTACTCATCATTATGTGTTGCAATGGCCTACTGTCAGGTGTAGCTGGAAAAGTCCACAGGTGTTAGTAGATCCTTTCTTTATTCACTCAGGCAGCGTGTATTTAATAAGAGACTGTTATATTTTAGTCACTGTGTTAAGCACAAGGAATGTGGCTTAATAGCGAATGAATTTTTATAGAATTATTACCAAAATAAATTTATTCAAATGGAGTTGGATTGTGGTTTAAAAAAAATGGTTGCGTTTTTTTTCTTCTAAGAAATCAATTTTGTCGAAGTTTTTTTTTTGAGTCCTTATCATATGTACAAGGTACAGCAATTCTACTAACTGCTTGGAGGAATATCAAGAAATGGAAGATGAGATTCTTGTTAAAATTAATTTAGTTGTAAGGCAAAGTACATACATCTCTTAGATTCTCATTTAAGTAAATGATGCAAGCAGTTTCAAATTACTGTGATATAATTTTCAAACTATTATAAGCATTGAGTAATAAAATGTAGAGGGAGAGAGCTCTTTTAGATACCCCTGAAGGCTTCATGTGTATGCCTTGGGAGTTATGTTGAGTTGAATTCTCCCTCTAAAATAAGTTATTATTCCAAATGCAAAGAAGGAGTTAGGTAGCAACATTTTTCTTTTACATTTACTTATGTTTTCAAGTCTGGCATTAGATAGAGACATAGTCATAGGAAGAGTTGGCATTAGGTTAGATCTTAGGGAACCTTGATGGTAGTCATTTCTAGCCTTTGTAAGTCATGGACAGAGGGTTGAACCAAAGGAAGTCTTAGAGTTTCTTCCCCCTCCAGGGTCACTTATTCTATTACATATTGTTTAATATTGGAAAAGTGTACCTTCCTCAATTTGCATTTTGTCCCATTACCATCAGCACAAGTCAAAATTGGGAAACACATGCAAGGCTAAATTATTTAAGTGGATTCTACTTGATTGAAACCTATTTGCTATTTTATTTGAGATTTATAGTATTCATCAACATTTAGGAAATAAAAAAACAGTGTCCATTTTAAATCTTCAAATTAATATGTATTATGTATCGATGCATGGTGTATTCTAGATATTTATTAATGAACAATTTGCCTTTCAAACGTTTTCTCAGCAAAATCAAATGAAATGCTACCCATATTTTCTAATGCATGTTTCATTCTTACTATAGACTGTATAATAAATTATATTTCACTCAATTATTCAATACATATTTAATGAGTACCTATAAATGTCAAGTACTGAGCTTACAAGATGCAGGGGATACAAAAATTAGTGAAATGCTTAAAACTTAGTCTCCTTCCTTAAGAAGATTATAGTCCAGGGGCACCTGGGTAGCTCAGTCATTAAGCGTCTGCCTTTGGCTCCAGTCATGATCCTGGAGTCCCGGGATCGAGCCCCACATCCTGCTCCCTGCTCAGCGGGAAGCCTTCTTCCCCCTCTCCCACCCCCCCTGCTTGCAGTTCCCTTTCTACCTGCGTTTTTCTCTGTCAAATAAATAAAACTCCAGTGGTGGAGTCACACCTATACATTAATCAATTTCATTTCACCATACAAGAGTTAAGAGCATTGAAACACATAGAAGAGGGAACATTGGCTTCCTGGGTGGAAGGCTTCACAGACAAGGTAACATTTAAATTGAGTCTCAAAAGAGTGATAGCAAGATGGCAGCCCTCAAGTCATAATAAGCACATAGATGAGATGTTTGGAAGTATCTAGCTTCATGGAGTATGTAAGGAAAGAGTCTCATCTGTGAGAGGAGGTGATTTGATTCTTATATTGTAGTTATAGATATAGAAATAAGGCAAAGTATTTAGCATAGTGCTTAGAATAGAACAGGTGATCAGCCATCATTTAAATTATGATCCAACCATGTGTATTGCTACTCACTTGTACATACTCCAAATGCCAGGTGTACATTTTCTTCATAGCTTGTATTATGTCTGTAATTAAGAAGTCTATAACTGATGCATTTACTCTCTGTCTTCCCTACTAGACCGTAAACTCCATGAGAGAAGGGAATAAAATTATTTTGTTGATTATTGTCTTCTTAGTATCTAGCACAGTGCCTAGCACATTAAAGATATCCAATAAACATTTTTGAAAAAGATATGTAATGATAGTAAGACACTAGTAAAAAATGGTCTATTATTAGGAATTTTTTTATTTTTTTGAGAGAGAGAGCACACATGTGCATGTGCACAAGCTGGGGGAGGGGGCGTTTGGGGAGGGGCAGAGGGAGAGAGAGAATCTTAAGTAAGCTCCACACCTAGTGCCAGACATCCTCCTTGCCAACACCAAGCATCCTCCCTACCATGGCCCCGAGATCATGACCTGAGCTTAAATCAAGAATCAGTCACTTAACCAACTGAGCCACCCAAGCACCCTGGAATATTAATTTATTAATTTTCCTTCACAGCAAAAGAAAGCACGCAGACCTCTTAGACTCCTAGGTATTCCATCTAGAGCTCAGATCCAGCATATTCTTCATTTCCTTCCTTCAACCTTGCATTACTATCATCCATAAATTAGCCTCAAAGGAAGTACTCCATGGGTGGCCAGAGAAAATAACTTTGTGATTTTTCTGTTGCGTTTGACACAGAAAGTAGATTTCATTCATTTTCTTCTACCTCTGCACAATGCTGAACATTTTACGGGAAGACCCCTCTCCTCCTTCAACCAGTATGTTGTGTCTCATGGAAAGTTTAGTAGAGGGGCCCATTCAGATCCCCTGAGACTTCGTTACTTTCCAAAGCCATGATGAAGCATTATTCTGAATAAAATTAAGTTCTATTTCTTGCAATTAACAGCAGATGATGAAAATGCCTGCCAGTTCTGTTGCCTTTCAGCTGGGTGTTTTTCTCTTGCTTGGTCATTTGTAAAATGTGAGCCCTCCTAATGGCTATCTAGTTATTCACTTGAATTAATGAGTTTCAGCTGAATTAATACTGCCTAGCACACTGTGGGTATTCAATAATAGTCAACAGCAATTTATATACTGACTTAACGTGCTTCATTTCAGAATTTTGGCTAAGATCAATATAATGTGACTTTCCTACTAGACTTGACTATTTGGGGCTGAGAATATATACAGTTTTTTGCTTCTCAGGAAATAGCTGAAAGAATTCTGCAAAATCTTTTAGGAATAACTTTTTATACAATTCCAAAAGGTACACAAGATCCTTCTGCATACCAATATAAATTTTTTGAGACTTAGATTCTTTGTCCTAGAAGAATATCTGGCATGGGGTAGGCCTTTATCAAAATAATAACTGAAAATAAATAGACAGAGCATGTCACAGCAATATGTTAGGGTATAGCCCATTACTTTGCCCCGAGCAGGCACTCAATAACTAGTGATATACTTAATTTTGAATTAAAATAGAATAAAAATTTTAGTGTAAGTTAACATAGGAAATTTTCCAGGTCTAAACCTAAGAAGATAAAATGCAAAAAAGTACTGATCAGGAAAGAGTTACATTCACAGGACTAAAGAGGTGAAGTTAGCAAGTTCAGATAACGGAGCAGCATATGGTGCCTAATGCCTTATGGCATATGTTTGCATGTTGAAGCTTTTAATTAGAAGGAATTATAATTCCATTGAGATCCTTATAGTTCTGGACTGAGAGCCTTAAAAAAATCAATATTATGTGCTTGTTAAATTATAACCTTTGTGGAAAATCAATAGTATGCTTGCTGAGAAAAATATTTGACATGTCAACTGAATTATGGAAACTTCTCATGCCAACAACTAAGCCCAATGATTTATTTAATCACATTCATTAAGTGTACTATCTTAGTATATCAGTATATTATACTGATTTCCATATGCACACATTGCCTGTTTGCTGAACTATGCCATCTCCCCAGCTCCCTTGGCTTATCTACTCAGGGGCAGAAGCAAGTCTTCCACCCCTTGTTTATTAAGGATTCTGTGTTTACTTTTAAGTGAGTTTAGTTATCCTAACAACAACAGTAATAACAGATAGAAATTATAACAATATAAGCATTGTGTTAAGCACTGTACTGCAGGCAAATGTGAATTGCTTAAAACATTGACTTTTATACAATATTCATGCTTTCATTTATTCATTCATTCATCCATTCTTTCATTCAGCAAGCTAGTTAACATTCACTGACACCTACCTGCTGCCCAGGTATAGCCTAAGGCTCTAGGGTCCAGGCAAAGAAAAATGTATCAGGACTCCCTGTTGGTAAGTAATGTTTGAGAGGAGAGAGAGAGACAAAAAGATTAAAATGTCATAATAAAACATGACAGATCTAACAGTGCTATATAAAAATGTTTTAGGGGCTTAGAGGAGTCACAGATAACTGCTGGAGGAAACCCAGGCATGGTCAGTATGGTGGTATTACAATTGGGTCTTTGAAATTCATGCTTCAGTTGAATAGGTAGAAAATAGGAGAGTATTCAAAGTCAACAATCCTTGCCACACATATGGGAGGAATTTGGTATAGTCGGATAAGACCCTGAAAGATGAAATGTGCTGAAAATGGAAGAAATTCTGTGTGTGTGTGTGTGTGTGTGTGTGTGTGTGTGTGTGTGTGTTTGGAGTGGGAATGAAGAGGAAAAGAAGCTAGAAATTCAGGTGCAGTCAGTTGGTAGAAGGTCTTGTATGTCAAGCAAAGGAGTCTTGAATGTACACTGTAATTAAAGGGAGCCAAATAAGAATATTCATAGAGCACTGATAGGTTCTGAGTTTTATTAAAAAAAAAAAAAAAGGGGAAAGGACTTTTGATTACTCCTTTATAAAAGCAAGAAGTGGGTAAATATTAAGATATTACAATATTTAAAACAATCATGAATATTATATCCATTAAAGAATCTACTAGGGACTAAATTCTTGCTTTACAAACTTTCTAAGACAGTAGCTTCTCTCAGACCTTAGCACTGAGCTTTAAATTTGAGGATGCTTAGCTCGCCACCTTGTGGCAGACACAAAATTCTGCACATGAGGGATGTTAAATCTGAGAAACAGACCAAACCTAAATCAGTTAGTGAACCAAAGTATTTGTTCAACTTTATCTTGTGTATTTGAGATGAAGAAGAAGCAAAAAAAAGACACTTAGAATGGATATTAATTATTACAAAAATAAAATATCAGAGAATGATTCTTGACTGCTTTCTCTCCTTCATCTCTCATTCAATGTATCCATATATACATTATAATATACCCTATGGACTCAGATTTCCAAATAGATCTGATATCTATCCAGATTAGAAGCATTTTATTAGATAATGCCAGGTTTATTCCAAGAATGTGGGATAATCATAGCTCTTATTACCGGTGGGATAGAAATTGGTAGATTTCTAATGATAGATATAACCATTTTTGGAACAATTTGGCTGTCTAGGAACATTGAAGATGTATATACTCTATCCAGAAATTCCACTCCTAGGCTTATGCCCTAATGAGATTCTTACATATGTGCACCCAGAAATATAGAGAAGAAAGTTACAGCAGGATTGTCACAGTTTTGTTATTCTGGAAGGGAAAACAGTAAAAATATCTTGAATGTCCTTAAGCAAGAAAATGGTGCATTGAGTGTACTGTACAATGAAGTACTTGCAAAAGTAGATGAACTTTACCTGCACACAAAATGCAGGAAGAGAGCCACAATATGAAACTGCTTATGTGAGCTTCCAAAACAGACCCAAACTATGCATATTTGGGGGTTACTCTTGCACTCAGTGTTTTGCCAGAAAAACAGAGCCAGTATATAGAATATATATAATTAACTTTAAGGCATTGGCTTACATGATTGTGGAGTCTGGCAAGTCTTAAGTCCACAGGGAAGACCAACAGGCTGGACACTCTCAGCAGGAGCTGAAACAGCAGTCTGCAAACGAGATTTCTTTGAGAAACCTCAATTTTGCTCTGAAGGCCTTTCAAGGGATTGGATGAATCCTACCCGCTGATAACCCCAGGTTATGCAGCAGTTATCTCCTTTCCTTAAATTCCATTTATTGTAGGTGTTAACCACTGTTAAAGAATTCCTTCAGAGCAACATCCAGATTAAATAATGCGTACTGTAGTTTAGCCAAGTCGACACAGAAAACTACCACAGATACCTGTCTGTGCAGGGAGATCTTTGAGGAGGAAAGCAGAGAATTGTAAACACAAAATTTAACAGTTGACTCCATGGAGAGGGAGATAGAAATGGCCAGGGATGGGCCCCCAGGATTTCTACTGTATTGATTATACTCAACTTCTTAATCTGAGTGACAATTACAGGGAGTCTGTTCTATTATTATTTATAGCTTGTATAGCTTTGATATAAATTAGTGTATGCAAGGGGTGCCTGGGTGGCTCAGTTGGTTAAGCAACTGCCTTCGGCTCAGATCAGGATCTCGGAGACCCAGAATCGAGCCCCACATCAGGCTCCCTGCTTGGCGGAAAGCCTGCTTCTCCCTCTCTCACTCCCCCTGCTTCTGTTCCCTCTCTAGCTGTATTTCTTTCTGCCAAATAAATAAATAAAATCTTTTTTAAAAAATTAGTGTATGCAAGAAAAACTTCACAATGAATTTTAAATACAACTTTTATCAAAATACCGTATAATTACTTTCTAGGATTATAGAGCCCCCCCCCCCCATATAAGCTAGGGAGTTTGGACTCTTTTGTTTTGCCCTCCAGTACTTTAACCATTTCGGGCTATTGCTATGATCCAAAATGGAAAAAAAAAAGAGTCAGGAAGAAAAATTTCTCTCCTGATTTTAGGTCAATGCTCATGTCCATTAAAAACAATCAGGAGTCTATTTTTGCTGGGAGACTAACACACGTTATGTAATCCCTGAAGCAGATTACATACAGTCACTTAAAATCCACCTGCTACCTGACCTCTTCCTCTTTTCCTGCCAGGCAAAACATGAGTCCAGGTGAGAGCTGATTTCATCTCCAGCTATGTCAAAGTTCATTTTGTTGCTGTTGTTTCTTTTCTCTTCTGAGGAAAGGTGTCGGAAGGTTGAAGGAACGAGATACATGGGGATTTGGAATGTTTTTGTGGGTGAGCGAGCGAGAGTTTGGAGTCTGCAGGCCTTGGATATTTCCTCATTATAGAGAGTGCAGAGGGGAGGTTCACTGCAGACTCTGTTACGTGCCTGTCCCAGGTATTGGAGTGAGTCCCCTAAGAGCCGCCCAGCTGCCTTCCTTCCTTTGTCCTCTCCCCAGTCCAATCCATTCTCCATAGGCAGCCAGAGTGAATTGTATGGTAAAAAAGGAAAACAAAAAAAAAAATCATGTAGTGGAAAATTTGCCATTTTCACTGCTTTTTAAAGGTACAGTTCGGTAGTGTTAAGTGTATTCATGTTGTTGTGAGCAGATCTCCAGAGTTTTTTCATCTTACAAGTCAGAAATTCTCTGCATATTAAACAATTCCCCTCAAGCTCCTGGTAATCACCATTCTCCTTTCTGTTTCTACGAATTTGACTATTCTAGATACCCGATAGGTGGAATCATACAGAACTTGTCTTGTTGTGACTGGCGTACTTCACTTAGCATAGTCCTCAAGGTTCTGTTTGTGTGTGTCGGAATTTCCTTGTTTCTTGAGGCTGCATACTCTTCCACTGTATGTACTCTTCCACTGTATGAGGCTGCATACTCTTCCAATGGATGGACACACTTCCACAGTGTGTCCATCCATTCCTCTGCCCATGGACCTTTGGGGTGCTTCCGCCTCTTGGCTATTGCGCATAATGCCGCTGCAGACGTGGGGATGTAAATATCTCTTCCAGACCTTGCTTTTACTTCTTGACTATCTGCCCTGAAGTGAGGATGCTGGATCATATGGTAGTTCTATTTTGAATTTTTTGAGGATACTGCCATTTTTCTGTAGTGGTTGCACCATTTTAAGAACCTACTAACAGTGCAAGAGTAGGCTTTTTAAATATAAATCAGATCATGTCACTTTTCTATTGAAACCCTCTATTGACATTCTGTGTTTCTCAGAATGGGGTCCTAAATCCTTTCAGAGGGCTAGATAGTCCTGTGTGGTCTACCCCAGTTTACCCTTCCTGCCTCGTATTTCGCTTTGCGTGCCCTTCCTCAGAAAGCTCTGTCAGTCCGAAAGCGCATGAGGCTCATTTCCAGCTCAGACGCTTTCATGATTATTCTTTCTTGTGTCTGCAATGTAGCCCACCCCACTATTTATGGGAATTCTCTCATTCTTCAGGATTCAGCTTGTATATCATCATTTTAGAAAGTGTCCCTTGACCTCTACTGAAGAAGGTTTCTCCTTTGTGCTCTCTTCAAGTACCTTCTCATTTCTTTGACAATCTGGAATTATTTTATTTGTCAGTTGTGTTTTGCCAGTCTCTATAAGAGAAGGAATAGTGTCTTGCCTTGTTTATGATAGATTCCTAGTAGTTAGTGCCCCTTGTAAACTACAGATTATTCTGTGTTCAAGATTGAACAAGTCTTATTCAAATTAAGGAGGGGTTAACTATTTTTAGGTGAAAGAATGGCATGCTTGGTGGACTTCCCTGGATTGTTAATTTTTCATATCTCAATAAAACCTTTACAAGAAAGAAAAAAATTAAACACACAAAACTGAAAAGGTAGCCATGAACTTGGTGGACTGACATGGGTCCCCCAATAGAGGCCAGATGTTACTCACAGCTTTAAGAGCTAAGTTTTTTATGATGAAGAGGGAATGTACACCAACTGACTGTTATTAGCCTTTCTAAGTCTAGCTTATGCAAGTCCAAACTGAACAAAAGTCTGTTCTCGTGGATGAAAAATTTATCATTTATCAGTTATATTTCAGATTTTGAATTGACTATCTCAAGCAATTCATTCTTCAAAATTTCCACAATGTTTGTTCCATGTTGCAATTTTTTTAAAAGATGTATTTATTTATTGTGGGGGGATGGGGAGGGCAGAGGGAGAGGGAGATAATCTTTCAAGCAGACTCCCTTGAGTCAGACTCCTGGCCAGACTCCAGGCTCAGTAACATAGCCATGAGATCATGACCTGAGCCAACACCAAGAGTTGAATGCTCAACCAACTGAGCAATGCAGGTGACCCACAAATTTTTTTGAAAGGTTTTATTTGCTTATTTGAGAGACAAGGAGAGCATGAGCAGTGGGCTGTGTAGAGGGAGGGGGCCAGGCAGAAGGAGAGGGAGAAGCAGACTCCTTGCTGAGCGAGGAGCCCTCTACTGGGCTTGATGAAGGACTTAATGCAGGGCTTGACCTGGAGCTCCATCCCAGGACCCTGAGATCATGAGATCATGACCAGAGCCAAAGTCAGATGTTTAACCAACTGAGCCATTCAGGCTCCTCTCCTTGTTGCAAATTTTAAGGAGAAGTTGACAAGCTTACTTATACTGTAGCACATAAACAGCGATCTCCTTTTGGTAATATTCCTATGGCTTAAAATAAATTTAATTTATCTAACAGAACTATCTAAGTCTCTGTATGAAGCTCTCTAGAGGAAACAATGCAGGAACTTTCCTTCAAGCATTTTAATACCTTAAGATATTATGCTCTATTATCACTCCTCCCTGACTTTGAACTTGCTATTCCTTTGCCAGCAGTCTTGCTGCCTCTTTGCCTAATGCCTTTTCATCTCATAAGATAAACTGGAGGTGTGTTATTCTTTGGAACTGTCCCCTTATGCCCCCAAAGTTAAGTGTACTTCCATGGGAATCTGTGTATACTATACTGTAATGTGGCATTTTATCAATTCTAAGATACACTTTAAAAATATTTAGCATCTCTGAAATCAGAATGTGTCTCATCAATGACATCCCAGGTTGATTAAATTTGTTATTCTCAGCTACTGAAAAGGGAGTTTGTGGGGGCTGGGACTGTGTTTCATCTCTCTCAATATTTTCAGTGTCTATTGCAGTGACTCACTAACTCATTATAAGTGCTTAACAACAGGACAGATGGATAGAAAAACTATAAACTCTGTGATGGACTGTTTTATTATGAGAGCAGTACAAAATTAAGATAAAAAGAAATTGTATCTGTTTGGGAAAGATCAGGGGAGATCAGAAAAGATGGCATTGGAACAAAACCTCAAACAAAGAGAAAGATACTCCTCACCTGTGAGTCAAGGATCATCACTTAAGGCAGAAGGAAGAGCAGAAGAGGGGAAAGTAGGAAAGATGAGTGCAACTTCAGAAAAAATTGTTTGACTAGTTTGAGTAGAAAGCAAATGGCTAAAGAAGCACAGTAAGGGAAATTTAGAGAGAGATTAAGAGTGGTATGAACACTATGCCAGAGCATCCATATTCTGCTTCTGAGCGAGAGTGAACTAGTGGAGGCCTTTAAAGGGAGAGTCATATGCTGAAGTTGTGTTTAAAGATGTATCTGGGGGTGATGAGTCAAACAACTTGGCCGGTAGCAAGAATGCAGAAAGAAAAGTAGCTACTAGGAGGCTCTTATTTATTTAACAAACATTTCTTCAGCACCTTCTCAATACAGGTGTTATGGCAATAAATAAGATTCAGTCTTCGTACTGGAAGATCATTAGTCTATTAAGGTAAATAGTCAAACGGGCAAAAATTATAAAATAAAAAATGTTCTGTGCATGCACAGGTTGCTGTGAGTGAGTCCTGACCCCTAGTCTGGGGTTGGGCACAGGTGCCAGGGGAAGTAGATCAGTCAAGGAGGCCTCTGGGAGGAGGGATTAGCTAAACCCTGAAGGTGAAGCTAAACCCACAGGCATCTGGGAAGTAGCAAGGACAAAGTCCCAGTAGTGATATATTACTCTTACTCTGAGTTACAAATAATTCAGAATGGAATGGTAAGTTGTCATGGTGGGGGGTAGATTGAAAGGGAGAGGAAAGTAAAGGAAGGGAAAGGAAGGCTGATGTGTTGAGTGGGGAGAGGCAAGAATGTGGCTGGAAAGAGACATACAAGGAAAGTGTAATATTCTCGAGACAGGAAACAAGGGCCTGCTGGGCAAAGGACAGTAGAGATGAAAAGAACAAGAGTCCTTGCTGATGTAGAATCCACTTAGCGTACGTTAAACTCATTCACTTGGCAAAAGATACTAATCCTTCATACTTGCCAAAGGGGTACTGAGATGGCTATGACTAGGGCATCACTGCTTTCAACCAAGAACTTTCAGTTTGATGTGAAATCATTTTGGCCTTGACTCTGATATTAGGTGTCATGTTCTGCCAAGTGAGTCAGTTTGATCTTACCCTGGAAGTCATGAAAGGGAAAGATGCTGGAGGATCATCTTCATCTGTGTGGTTTTGCATTTGGGTGGCCAGGGAAATGGCAGTAGCACTATGCAGGTTATCTCTATTTATGCTTCCAATTGTATCGGTGGCCCAACAAGGAATAAGGGAAGCTTAGTTACCTGGACTTTTAAACCGAGAGCCAAAGTATCTACCATACTCAGAATAAATACCTGACTCAGAGACTAAGAAATGCAATATCTGAGAGACAGCCGGGTGCAGGATTAAGGGTAGGGATTACAAGGATGGGGAAGTATGAATCTCAGCTTCTTCACTCGCTGTATGAAGAGGTTACTTAAATTTTCTTTGTCTCTAATTTCTCATTTACAAAATGAGGGAAATAAAATAGTAACTCATTCATCAGTTTGTTATAAAGATTGAATAAATTAACATTTATGAAACATTGATATATATGTATGCCACATCATAGGCACTCATCTGAGAGATGACTGTCAGTTCCCAGCAGTGTACCAAGACAAGAAAATGAGAAAACTTTCTAGGTTTTCTTGATTTGGGACTGACACCTTAAGGTTGTAGTAAGCACACAATAGCATTCTTTAATTGTGCATATTTAATTGCATATTCAGATGCCTAGATTAGGTGTAAAAATGTCTTCCCAAGAGAAAATTATCTTATTTGGAGGTTAAACCATCATAACCAACCATTAGGATTATGAAATGAATTTGAGGAAATATTAACATTTTATAGGACAGTATCAGGTTTCCAAATAATCCTTTTTGATTGGAACTCACTGCAAACGAGATCAGAGTCAAGGCCATACCTTCTATCTCAATCCTTTACATGTTCCATGTTTCAGAGTCACTGAGGCTGGCTCATCATGAGGGCTTATAGGGCAAAGGCAGCTGGATAAGAACAGTCAGATGGATCCCAGCCCATTTGCACCACCCTCAGTGATAATTTAGAGTGGTTTCCTGCTTGGGCCACCTGACATCTTCCCATGGAGATGACAGCTGTTCATGCTTGCTGCTGGGTGAAGGAAGCACATTAAAGGCAGGCGGAAAAAAGAGAATTCAGGCAAAGATTTCTATTACCTAATGCAACTAGAATTTAATCTCTAAGAGGTCATATGTTTTTCCCTTTTTTTTTTTTTTTTTTACTACTGTATTTGTACTATTGTGGTAGGGGCACTTACAATGTAGTGGTCAGTACATTATGTGCTCAATAAATATTTTGTTGAGAAAAAATGATGATAGTTGCTGTTAGGAAGGGACTTTGCTCTTTTTACTATCACAGAGGAAGCTCCTGCCAGCAGGCTGACGAGAAAATCTCTGCAATCTCTGGAACGGCCAGGGAGAAAGAGTCCGGGAGATGTTCTAGGGTCAAGTGGTCAAGTGGTCTAATCTTGAGAAGTCAGTTATGGAAGGAAGGCTGGAGCAGGTGTGAATTCTACATCAGATTCTGAGGTCCAGAAGCTCAAGTGGGTCAGAAGAGTAGCCGGAGTCATCAGCCAGTGGTGGCAATGTCCGCGCTCCCAGCCTGGGCTGTTTGTTCCCTCCCTGCTGGACATAACCAGCAACCTTGACTCAGGGGGAAGCATGGATAAATGGTAAGATGGCCTCACATATGGAAAAGAAACCGAAGCTTCGAATAGCAGAGGCAAGGCCTTCGCAACTCCGCATGCATCCTTCAGAGAGTTTGCACTGATCTACAATGATGCCACGGTGCTTGTAGTAGCGTGCAGGAAGCTGGCCCCTGTGGTGGGGGAGGCTGATCTGAGTCTCTGCATGTGTGTGTGCGTGTGTGTGTGTGGTGACCCAACACTTAGATATGACACTGACACAGAAATAGAAAGAGGCTTAGATTTCCCAACCATCAGGCAGGAGTCAGGCCCTCTGCCAAGGCATTTATGCATATTATCTCATCAATTTCCCATAGCAACACTGTTGTGAGTATTATTAGCCCAATTTCACAAATGAGGTATCTGAGTTTCAGAGAGCTTCCGTACTTGCCTGAAGTCTCATTGCTGATTAGTGGCAGGGGCGGAATTTAAACTCAGGACACTAAGGTGCAGGGAATTTGCATCACTTGATGAGGAATCCCGATGAAATCATCATTTCATCTTTTCCTGGCACCAGGAGCACTAAGAACACACTTTTTGCCTAGAGCAGCGAATGACTCTCACGGAAATTGCAGCGGCTGTCCAGCTGGTAGACGGAACCAGTGACTGCCCACAAGTTCTTACTGCCCTCTCTGACATCCAGTGGCAATTGTCCCAGCGGAATCACTCACGCTGTATTTGAATTTGTGCTTCAGATGGACAAACTGATTGTTGAGATTGTTCATAAATCGCTGCTTTGATTTCTTGGTAACAAAGCGATTTGACTTCCAACCCTCTTCCTCCCACAGAATTCCTTCCTAGCTCCCCCTCCTTCATTACCAGCTGGCAATCACCGTGTGTTCTTCAAGCAGCCCTCAAAGTTAACTAAACCTGGAGAAACTTTTTCCAAGGCAGGAGAATCTTCTCTCACCACGTAGTACCTTCTTCATTACAACAAAATAAATACTTGATCATGTCTTACATGTTCTCTTTTGTTAATTATATTTATTCTCCAAATAATACATGTGGCTCAAAACAGGAAATTAATAATCACCCCTTGACATTACTATCAATACAGTATGTATTCATCTAGACCTCTTCCCTGCCTTGCATACACTTTATTGTGCTTCTCAAGGTTGGTACCCTTGTCCGTGTTTCCAGCTGCTGCCGGGAATTTAGAGAGCCTGGGGTAAGATTACTTGGGATGGCCTTATTTATGTTTTGTTCAGTATTGGCAGAGTCAGGGCAAGGATTGGGAACTCACTCAGTTCCCTTCTTGCATGTCACAATTTGTCTTCCTCTCAACTCCTTGCTCTAGAAAGCCACTAGTCAACATTCCTTCCCAGGTGCCTAACACCCAAAACTTGAATGATACTCCCCCAAATAATGCCATTCATTATGACTACATATGACTGAATTTTTTACTTCATTATTGAAAATCTTACGTGGTGAAGTCTGGATCGTTCAGTAACCAGATCTCCTATAGAATCCAGGCAGGTTTCTTATGCGCATGTGATTTCTAGGATGTGCTAGGTGTGGTCAGGTATACAAGTCTCCGAGGAGCATCTCCACCAGCTGCACTTCAGTTTGAACACATTTTTTGGTGAAATGTTTGTTGCTGGTGGTACAGTAATGAATCAAGACATTTTTATGTTCCCATGAGAAAAGTCGATATGTACATGTTTAAAAGCAAATGAACAAAAACAACCATAAGAGAAAAGAGGGATTCTCAGTGTGTCAGTCTTGAGAGTAGCGATAAAGGACACTTCACCAAAGCCTGGGTATCCAGGAAAAGCATCTTGGAAGAAATCATATGTGAGTTAAGTTTGAATGTTAAACAATAGTCAGTTGAAAGATAGTTAGAGAGGTTGTCAAGGTAGAGAAGACATGTAGAACAAAGGGGGAGGGATATGTCTTTCTTGTTTGTTGTTGTATCTCTAGCACTTACAATGTCTGGCACATAATAGATACTCAATACATTCTTTTATTTTTTAACAGTACAGTTGACCTTTTATCAACATGGGTTTGAATGGCACAGGTCTACTTATACACAGATTTTTTTTTCAATAAATACAGTACTGTAAATACATTTTCTCCTCCTTCCAATTTCCTTAACATTTTTTCTCTGTCTTCCTTTATTATAAGAATACAGTACATTATATATATATAGCATACAAAATGTGTGTTAATTGACTATGTTATCTCTAAGGCTTCTGGTTCACAGTAGGCTATTAGTAGTTAAGTTTTGGGAGAATCAAAAGTTATATACAGATTTTTGACTGTGTGTGGGGGTCGGTGACCCTAACTCCCGTGTTGTTCAAGGATCAACTCTGTTATTCACTATAGTCACCGTGTGTTCATTATATCCCCATGGCTTACTTACTTTGTAACTTGAAATAACTTCTTATTGAGTGAAAAATTGGGAGGGGGGAGGAGTAACAGGAACTAGAATAGCCAGAGCAGGTCAAGTCAAGGGGAGATGGCTTGGAAGAACCCGGAAGATTTTCAGGCATTGAAGATGGCATAGAGGAAGGCTAGAGAGTGTTTTGTGGGGTCAGGGGAGCTATGAGGTTGAAGCACAGGTTCTGTGTGTTGTTTAGCAGTGTGACAGCTGTTTGACAAAATTGAAAGCAATAAAGAAGGCTACATTTTTTTGGTTAGTTTTTAGATCTTTAAAATATTTTATAAGTAAAAAAATCCAATGTTACAATAAAATAGACATAGATGATATTAAGTGACCACTTACTAGCTCACAGTCTACTAAACTCATTCCAGACATTCTCTCACTTGGTCTTTCTCAAAAGTTCTGTGAGGCAAGTACCCGTCTCATTTTACAGATGTGGAATATCCAGTCTGGATAGTTTTGAGTTTGATGACTTTGTTGAGTTGCCCAAGGCCATGTAGGACATGACAGACTGGGGAAGTGGTCCAGGCAGTTTCTTCAGAACCAGCATTCCTAGAGACTACTCTACCATTGAGGTTTTAGAAAGTTATTCTAACGCGAAGGCCCATGGTAGGGAAAGATGATAGATATATTTATCTATAAATAATTACTCATATTTATTTCTATTTTTCTGATTATGTTGACAGTCCAAGGAGTTCTCTTTTAGGGACCAATTTTTGTGTTTTTTTTTTCGATGACCTAGACCTGCAAAGAGCGAATTGCTTGGCAGTCCCAGAATGGAGAGCCTTGGTCAGCAGTTACCATGTGCCAGGAATACAGCGTCTCATTCAGTGCTCCTATTTCTATGATGTAGCTCCTATAATTCCCAGTCTATAGCTTCAGTCAGTCCAGCAAATTGACAGATGTCTCCCAGCTAGCAAGTGGCCTGAGACTTGAGCTTACGTTTCCTAATGCCAGATTTTATGCACATTCTACCATATTGGACTACCTCTTGGAGTCAGCTGGCTAGCTTGATTTGAAACCCACTTTACCGTTTGTTTAACTTTGGAGACTTCTTGCTCTTGTTCTCTCATTTGGAAATCAGAGGATAATACCCCCTTTCTAGTTCTTGGGAATTTCTTGGAACAATATTTCTGAATGTGTTTTTGTAAGTGATAAATAGCCACCTGAGTGTGACATCTTATACAAATTTGTTTTACAATTCCATGCCGGTTATTTTCCCATATCCTGATTCTGTGGTCCCATTCTTACTTGCTCAGAGAAGTACTGTCTAAGCATACAGTTACCTCTCCTGGGTGAGCCTGGCCTCCCCTAGGTTTTGGGCTTAGCCTGAGAAGTTGCATTTCTTATCAAGCTACATCCCCAACATCTTCGGTTAACAGATGGAGGGCAGCACTGAGCTAGAATAAGTTCCCTCATGATTATTTAAATCATCAGTTATTTAAAAAGGATCTTAAGAACCATTAAATATTCATGAAAGGAACTTCTTGGCAGTTCCTCCATTGTAGGTAATTACAGAGGGTTTTAAATATCTGACGTTGCTTGGAAGCACACAAAGCTCCGTCAGCTGCAAGCAGACAGCTGATTTGTAATTTAATTAACATCCTGGCTTGTCCTGTGCTTTGTGGCAAAAAGCAGGAATATATTTCCTTTCATTTCTGAGTTTTGTTTGAAAAAAAAATCAAATGGAGCACCTGGGAGAGCTTTTCATCTCTCAGATCCATCATGTTCCTCACATCCTGCTCCAGTCCTCAAAACATTCCTCTTCCAAGTGCCCTTTGGGCCAGCTGCATTGCTGATTGTGGGTCCTTGGGTGTTTTGTTTTGCTTTGTTTTGTTTTTTTCTTAGAAGGGTAGCTTCCTTTGGGGAAGATCTGGGTGCAATCAGCAATCATTGAGCTTCAACCTGCTCTTATTAGCTCTTTGAATAATGGATTTAAAGAGGGATTTAGTTGACCAGAGATGGTTTATTCAATGAACATTGATTAAGACCTCCTATGTAGTAGGTACTGAAGGTCAGCAATGACCAGACTCTGTGGAGGTTTTAGTCCAACAGAGGAAGCGAGCATTAAGCAAAGGATTATAGAAACTAATGTGAAATTAAAATGTGATGAGGTTTCTGGAAAGTAAGTACGGGGTATCCTGAAATCCTGTCAGGCAGGGAGTGGGGTAGTATGGGAAGACAAGGGAAGCCCGGAGACCTCCTTGAGGAAGTAGAGGTGAAGATCATGCTTGGTCCTCTTGTGTTTTTTTCTCCCATTATCCTCCTATCTAACAACCCCCTCACCCCAGATGTATAACATATGCATGAGTGTTCCAGAATAAGGGACCTGGATAGTGGCCAGAAAGGATGGAAAGGGGCAAGCAAAACCTGATCTAGCCTGAAGATCATTCAGAGAATTTTTTTCAAATTAAAGAAACAAATGTATTACCAATATTATCACTGCCCTTACCCATTTTATCTTCTCCTTTTTGTCCATGTTTTCCCTCCAGAAAGGGAGACAGGGAGTTGGAGAGAGGATGAAGTAGTCATGGTAATGGATATGTGTCGCAGGTGATAGATGAGCTAAGCTATCATGAGAAAGGAAGGAGCTGGAAAAGAGAGCTGCCTGGTTACATACTGTACAAGTCTCTAGTTAATACAATTCCTAAAAAGAAATACCAAAGTGTTTGAATGAAATATTTTTCTCCAAATAAGACAGTAACTAGCAGGGCCTGAATAAGCATGCACTATTTTGGGAGTTAAACTTTGTCTTGAGAGGAACTGAAGACCCTTTATTTCCATGGAGTACATTAGTCAGGATCGCATTCTTTGATTACTTACTTAATTTTCTTACTGACTTCATGCTTCTGCTAAAATATGGCTAATTTCTTTTCTCTGCCTAAGCACATTATTAGAACTAAGAGTCTTCCTTCCAGTGGCGGCATCCGGCCAGGTCTCGGGGCCACACACTGTGTGGTCGGTGTTCTGGCCTGACCGTTCTGCAGGAGATGGACAGATGTCAGGGTTCCCTGCCCTCACAGACAGGAAGCTAACACAGAGAATGCTATTTGTTGCTATTGGTAACAGAAGTGGTGGAACTAACAGCTTGGGGCATTTCCTAAATGTCAGGCTTTGTGTAAGAAACTGGAAATCATTCCTTAATTTTGTACTTGCTTCATAGTTGCTCTAAGTCTTCAGTGGGATAGTCTTTCGGAGACTCCTCACGCAGGGCTCGTGGGTAGTGTTCACTAGCTCTTCAGGAGCACACAGTCGTGGTCTGGCTCTCAGAGTTGGATCTGCGTCTCTCTCATCAGAACAGTGCCAACTCTTGCTGCAAGGGGGAAGCAGAGCACTTCTTATGCAGAGACAGAGACAGACCCAGAGCTTATTTAAGGCCTTGAAGGATTTGTGCCTTCTCCCCCACCCAAGCACTGTGCCAGTGCAGTACCGCCTTCCAGCCTTCCAGCCCGTGCAGGAGGACTTCCGGTGATGGGTCAGATGCACAGAGGCTCCTGCCTTTGAAGTGTGGGTAACTCAGGGTAGTTTGGAGTCACGTGGGCATCAGCAAAAGGTAGTGAGTCGAATCTAGCCAGACTTCCCGGCCTTGGTCCATCCACGTGAGTGGGGGGAGCTCTGTGGTTGAAAGGGAATGTGAGTATGATTGCATTCAGGTTCAGGTAGGAGAGCTTTTTGATCAGGTATACCACAGTATTGCTCAGGTTATTTAAGTTTAGTTCAGTTAAAGTCACATTTACTAGTGTCTTAGTATGTGTCACCATCAGTGGAGATGAGAGATTCAGAGATGGATGTGACTACATCCGGGCTCAAGAGCCACTCAGGGGCTAGTAGGAATGATAGGCACATGGACAGGACTTTGCAGTCTGAAGTTGTTACTTGATGAGGGAAATCTGTGATGAACCCTATGTGAGCATATCCTTTCAACCTTGGCAATCAGAATCCTTCCAAGAGATGATACCCAGTCTGAGCATCAAGGACCTGAAAAAGCTTGCCTGATGAAGGAGTCCATGAGTTGGGGATTAAGCTTCAGAAGGGGAACAGGATAGCATTCCAGAAGTCAGGAACAAAATGAGCTAAGAAAGGGGGACATGAAGAGCATATGTCTTACCTGTCTTGAGCTCTTCTTCTGCCTCACTCCCCTTAAAGCTGAGAGAGAAAATACAGTCTGGTTTCAGAAGTCCTTTTGCACCAGAGTTCCCTCTAATGGACCGAGCTCAAGACAGGAAAAGGAAAACACAGATTTCCAAAGAGAGGCCTTCCATAAAGGGTCCTCCTTTTATAGGTAGTACAGAAACCCTCATAAATGCCCAGAATGGCATCAGTACTTAATAGACAAGCCCTGGCAGGAGATATATCTCAGAATTGCCCAGAACATTAGGACTGATTCTGAAATCAGGATGTGACCTTTGCAGAGTTGTTTAATCTCTCTTGTTAAATGACTCTTGAAGATTTCCTACATATTGTATTTCCTGAAGATGAAGTGAGTCTCTTAAGATCTTTGAGGAACTTTAGAAAAATATCCATGTGCTCTAGCTCCAGAGTCAGAGTAACCTGTGTTTGAATCCTAGCTTGCCACTCATCAGGTATGTAATCTTAGAAAAAATGCCTAAAATTCCAAGCCTCAGATGAGGAGAAGAATATCTATCTCTCAGGTGAAGATGCATATAAAGAATTTAGCATGGGGCACCTGGGTGACTCGGTTGGGTGGCTGACTCTTACTTTTGTGCAGATTATGATCTCGCAGTTGTGGGATTGGGCCCCATGATGGGCTTTATACTCAATACAGAGTCGGCTAAGAATTTTCTCTCCCTCTCCTTCCAGCTCACTCACTCTCTCTGACACACACATATACACACACAAATAAATTAAATAAAAAGTGTCAATTTAAAAAATAATTCAGCATGGTTATGACCCTATTATTGACTTTACTATTGGCATTAGTGTTAGGATTAGTATTTCTCTTAATATTAGCATTTGTTTTAATATTGGTTTTAGCCTATTTAGAACAAACCAAAAATATGACTTATGGTCTGGCTGATGTTGAACCCAAGTAGATTCTATGCCTTATCGGGGTAATTCCTTTTGAGGCTTGCTTTTGAGTTAAATATGGCACTTGTCACCAGTTACTGTTACCTTTTGCTTCATCATCTCTTGCAGAACATTGAAGGAAAATAAATTTTAAAAAGAGGAGGAATATGTGACTGGCACTAGAAAGAGCATCATTTAGGTCTCTTGGATTGTTCCCTCTGGTCTACAGTAAATAGCAGTCTGCCTTTCAGCCTTGCCCCTTGCCTTACTGTACCTCCCATCTGATTTCTGTCCAAATCCCACATCAGGCTCACCAGCTGTAAAATGGGGTTTGGTGCGCGCATGACTTAAGGAAAGCAATTACCAAAAGAAACCATGAAGGGAGTGAGGGAAGCACCAAGAAGTTCTGCAAGAATGTAGTTCCAGGGGCAAACAAGCTTCAACCCCAGTCCCATCAGATGCTTTGGAGTCTATTTGCCCTCAGAGGGTTTGTTTCACTTTGAGGTGGAAAAGTTGAGAATTCCACTATAATTCCCAGGCACAGCTAGTGAGGACACTTCAGTTACCCAAGAATGATAATTCTGAAAAATATGCAGATGTGGCTTTAAAAGTAGAAAAGGGATTTCCATGAATTTGTGGTAGGGGGCGGGTTGCAGCATCTGCTACAATCCATTTCAGGATTTCACTGTTCCCTCAAAACATCATCCTCTTTATCACTTACCTCCTTTATACATGTTGGTACCTTTGCTTAAAATATCTCTTTTTTTCTGTTATCATTCTAGATCCCATTGCAAACTGGAAGGCTTAGATGGAGTTAAGGATGGCCTATTTCTCTTCCTACAGAAACTCAGTTTATACTCGTCATTAGGACTGTATATTGTGGCTTTGCCACACATGTATGGGACTCGTTTAATAATTCATGATTTTCTCAAGGTCAAGAACTGTTTCTTACTCAGTTTATATTCTTAGCAGATCTTACTGAAAGAAATGATAAAGTGATAGAGAATACTTAAGAATGCCATGCCCTTTAAGATTGTGTCAAGCAAATAAAGCAGTTGTCTTTTTTAACTTAAACCTGATTTCATAATATTTTGCAATAAAAGAGTTTGCATCCTGCAGCAAAAATAATTTTCCAGCTTCAGCAGCTGATACCCATTTCATCTGTTTGTTTGTCCTTCGTAACTTTATTCAACAAATACTTATTAACTATATGTGTAGGTCCTTGGCTAAGGACTGGAGATAAGAGGATAAACCAGACTCACCTGCTCCAGTACTGACAGAATCTTATAGTCAGTGTAAACACACACACACACACACACACACACACACACACAAGTACACAGGCATATAACATGGTAAAAATTGTGATTGGCAGAGTATGGGGAACTCTAGGAACAACCACAAAATCTCAGACTTGTAGTTCATGAAAGTTTCCAAGAAAAGATAATGTTAAACTTGAGGCCTAAAGGGTCAATGGATGTTAAAGTGAACAGCTCATAACTAACCAAATATTAATTGAGCATAGATATTGGTTTTATGACCTAATTTAAGGCCCTATCAGTCTTAAAAAATGTGTTTCACATTTATGAAAAGAATTATTTTAAAATAAGTTATTTGTGACACCACATAAGTTCAACTGAGTTTATTATCTGTGTCTTGATAGTTATTTGTTCAAATGGTTCAGCAAAATGTGTATTTTAATGGATGGAATCTTTCTCTACACCAGCTGAATCTCACTACAAGCATCCTGAAGGAGCCACAGTAATCATTTTAAGTTTGCAAAATTTTGCGTTTGGCATTTTTGGATCTTTATCGGAACCCAAGCATTTCCTAACTGTTACGAGTAACATGAACCTGGTTTTACGCATGTGAAGTGTTAAAAAACTTAATAAATCTCTCCAAAAACCCCAAAATGTAATTACCACAGAATCCAGCAATTCTACTTCTGGGTATCTATGCCAAAGAATTGAAAGAAATATATACTTGTATAGCTCTGTTCAGACCAGCATTATTTATGATAGCCAAGAGGTAGAAGCAACCAAATCGCCCATCTACAGACGAGTGAATACACAAAACATGGTGTGTACATACAATGGAATATTATGCAACCCTAAAAAGTAAAGCAATCCTGTCACATGCTATAGCCTGGATGAACCTTGGGAACATTATGTGAAATATAATAAGCCAGTAATAAAAGATAAATACTGTATGATTCCACTGATAGAGTGTATCTAAAGTAGTAAAATTGATAGAAATATGAAGTAGAATGTGTAGAGTGGTGGTTGCCAGGGGCTGGGGCTGGAAAAATTGGGCATTGCTGTTTAATGGTTATAGAGTTTCAGATTCATAAGCTAGAAAAGTTCTGGAGATTGGTTACACATTAATACAAATATACTTCATATTACTTAACAGTTAAACATAATTTTGATGGAAATTTTTTTCAAAGATTTTGTTTATTTATTTGACAGACAGAGAGATCACAAGGAGGCAGAGAGGCAGGCAGAGAGAGAGGAGAAAGCAGGCTCCCCGCTGAGCAGAGAGCCCATGCGGGCTTCGATCCCAGGACCCTGAGATCATGACCTGAGCTGAAGGCAGAGGCTTCCACTGAGCCACCCAGGCATCCATATAATGGAAATTTTTTTGTGTGTATTTTACCAGAATTTTTTTAAAAAAATATTTTTTAAAAACCTGGAAGTAATGATATGTTTATATTTATTCCACTGTTCTGAGGTAGAAGTGGTAAAATGAAAGAGTTCCGAAGTAATGGGAGCTCTGCAAAGGTAGTAGGGTGAGGTTCGTTCAATGTTCAGTACTGAGGTTGCTATGGTAACCACCAGAAGAATCTGTAGCAAAGCCTCTTTGGCGTATTTGTCATGTGTTTGGTCAACAACAGGTATGCACTGTGCCGTGTAAGTGAAGTTGGAATATGAGGTTCGCAACTGTACCCTCCGCAAACACTAATGCTTCCATTGTTCTTTCTTGTCTTTTCTCCTAGAAGTATCGATATCAAGATGAGGACGCTCCACATGATCATTCCTTACCTCGACTAACGCATGAAGTGAGAGGACCGGAGCTGGTGCACGTATCAGAAAAGAACCTGTCTCAAATAGAAAATGTCCATGGATACGTCTTGCAGTCTCACATCTCTCCTCTGAAGGTCAGTTGGATCATTCTCAGAGCTGGCGGCAGTGGTTGGTCTGTAATGCTAAGGGAGATGTCTCTTGACCTCTCTTAAAATGCTACAGGGGGCCATGGTTGCTAAAGAATCTTTCTGTGGTTTGGAGGCTTACCTGGAATTCCTGATGCAGGGCACTTGTTCTTGAGGTTGTTTGAATGTCTGGGAACTCTTTTTTGTTGCTAAGAATGGGCTGAGGAAAGAGCAGGGGATGAAAGTTGAAAGGGAAAATGAGGTAACCACATATTTAGAAAACCCAGGAGTACAGAAAGATTTTGTTCTAATGCTACCTCTCCATCTCTATTCCTGGTCCCAGATAAAATAATGGAAGTAAGTATAACAGGTTAACACCTACTGACCGGCTTCCCATGTAGACTAGTCAAAAAACTATGTGAGTTGGACCATCAACACCTGTTTTATACTACGTTTCTTTTATTTGGTGTCATACTTTTCCAACACTTCTTTTTTTCTTTAATTTTTAAATGATTTCTTGATAAATGGTATTTCCACAAAGGACAATTAACTGAGAGGATTTTCTGTGCTCTTTGGTTGCAAATTACTCTTCTCTGCTGATGCTATGGTGTTTTGGGCTTTGGATAAAAGCTCATAAATGTTGATTAGAGTTAAAAAAAGAAAAGTGGAGCTAGAGTCAATGATATAACAGAAGTGAATGCAGATGAAAAACAAAACAAGACAAAACAAACAAACAAACCCAAAATAAAAAACCTACTAAAATAACTCTTTATTGCTAAAGATAATTCATTGTTTATTTTGTTAAACAGAATATTCACTCATCACTACTTCCATATAGCTGTGTCACAATAAAAAACAAAGCGATAAATGTGGCCCCAGTGCCTTCTGGAATCTTATTATACCTTCTAAGACATCAAAGAAAGGCTAAATTATGTTCTAACATAGTTCTGAAATTTGGCACATTTTACATACCCTGGCATCCTAAAAATGTGTCATCAAATAAGCTAGCTCCATTTATCACCAATGAAAATATTAGGTTAATTGTCAAGTTCCAGTAAATATGTTATAATATGTAAGAATATGTAAACATTGTACTGCTGAAATTCTTTGTTCAGATCTTCCCAGAGTCTTTTTAGAAATCATTGAATGACTGATGGAAATGGGTATGTGTAGCCTGGGGAAGAGTTAGAGGAGGAGGGATTTCCCTTTTTCACCTCAAGAGCTGTCATGTGGAAAAATATTGGTGTCACCCAGAGGGCAGAAGAAGAGCCACTGGGCATAGCTAATAGGGATGTGCATTTGGGATCACTGTACGACCACAGCTTCTGTCAGTTTGAGCTGCCCCAGACAGGTGAAGACTGGTTCAGGAAGCCCCGGTTCCCTGTCCCTAGAAATCATCCAGGCCTGGCTGACAACCTGGTAGCGATATTGTGGAAGGGACTCCTTCAGCAGGAGGGTGCTCAAAATTGTCTCTAAGGTCCAGTCTAACTCTAGAAATCAATGATTCTAATCTGGGGTCAGATGAATACATTCCTTCTTTAAACAAATGCTATGTCTGCAAACAAGTGCTCATCTTTCCTCTGTGTGCTGACCTATAGAAATTAAGAAAGGACAAGGGTGGGAGCCTGGATTTCATTAAGATTTTCACTCATGGGGTGCCTGGGTGGCTCAGTTGGTTAGGCGACTGCCTTCAGCTCAGGTCATGATCCTGGAGACCAGGGATCGAGTCCCACATTGGGCTCCCTGCTTGGCGGGAAGCCTGCTTCTCCCTCTCTCACTCTCCCTGCTTGTGTTCCCTCTCTGGCTGTGTTTCTCTGTCAAATAAATAAAATCTTAAATTTTTTTTTCATTCATATTTAAATCTCAGCTTTTTTCTTTCTCTTTCTCCTCTTTCTTTTCTTTTCTCTTTTCTTTATTACAAGAAATCTTTGTAAGAACCTTCACAAAAACTCCCTTCTTTTCTTTTTACTTGTCTTTCTCCCTTTCCTAGCACACTTTAATTAGCTCTAGAGCAGAGCCCCCAAAGGCTGCAAGCTGAGTAGGTTTATCAAGATTAGTCTAAAGCTAGCCTGGCTATAGTATGTAAACAAACAAATAAACAAAACAGTAAAAGCATAACAAGATCTTCATTTTATATGTTAGGTCCTAAGCATATACATGATATTATAATTGTCAAAATATCTACAGTTTGGGTGCTTACACCATGTGTTATGCTACTTACTCCTCATTTGGAAAATGTCTATTGGAGTTAAAGGAAAAGTTTGCTCTTTCTGAAGATCACATCTCAAATATAAAGGAATCTTTGCCATTTCCCTTTATCCCTTGCCTTCCAGGAATCTCAAAATTAAGCATCTTCAGTTTGGGTGGTTTTCCTTAGCGTAAGCTTTCTGTTTCTATTTCTCCCTTCTGTCTTATTTCTTATTCTCTTTTTGTAAAGATGATTTATTGGTTCTTGTGGTTTTACTGTAATGGCATCTTCTACTGAAGACCAGTTTAAAAGTGGTCATCTATGAATGATAAACCCCTGGTAGGAAACATCTGGGCAGAAATATGCTTCCCATCCTTTTTGAAATCACCAATGTATGGTGTGTCCCTCAAGGTATTGTAAAGAGGAGGGAAAAATAAGTCCATCTTTGACTTCTGTGGCTAGACTGTGAAACAGCAATTTCAGAGCCTGGACTTTTTCCCCATGACACATTAGAGATGTTTTTGATGCTGAACAAGATATGCTTTTAGATTGTCTTAATGAACAGACTGTCCACCTTTCTTGTGTCAACAATAGTGATAGGGAAAAACAGGCACACTTTTTCCAGAAACACACACACACACACACACACACACACACACACACACACACACACTTAAAGTGTAGAGTTTGTCGGTTTCATGGTTTCATGGTATAAATACTTCCACCATGGCTGGGTTCAGGCTACCAACCTGAAGCCACTGACTATATTCGGAAAAAAAGAAGTAAACAGGGCTTCTCAAGCCAACATGAGCTGGCTCCAGCGCAGGCAGGCTCAAGCACATGTGTTTTTGTAGCAATAGAACACATTTCCTAATCAAGTTGTTAAGAGATTATTATATTATCACAGTTCAAGTGTTTGGAAAACTTGCATGATTACAATCTAATGTGTTATTTTCTCATAAAGGAAACCAATTAGAGTCAGAGAAATGCTAAGAAGGTACAAATTCTCAATTAGACCTGGCTTATTTTCAGCTTCTTTGCTCCTTTGATCTTTCTACTCCTCTTGGGTCAAGCACTTAAAGAGGGAAGACTGAGGAGCAAAACCCACAATCAGATAATGCCCCCTAAATCTTACTTCAGAGTCAACGCAGCTCTCTAGTATTAATTAGAAATTTGCATATGACATGCCCGAGCAGAGTATGAGATTGCTGGATAACAGTTGAAATGCCGCACGGAGCAGGCTCTGAATCATTAGCGGAGCAATCTTACCCTTGCAGGTTTGACAATCGTTTCTTCCATCATCGCTTATCACTGGAAGGCTCAGTTCTAAGATTCCTCTGCCTTTGGTGCACACCCGCTGCCTGGCTGATAGATGGGCTTGCTTAGTCTGCTTTCATTAGAATTCCTTGGCCATCGTGAAGAATGGGGTTAGAAGGAGAAATGCAATTTTGCAGTGAACTCAACAGAATTTGTTTTCTTTGCCTCAAGATGGGGATACTTTCTCTTCAGATGCTACCTGGAATCTTCCACAAAAGAATTTGGCTTAGAATAAAGTATGAGAATTTTCTTTTCAGTTTAAGTCAATTCCATGGTATTAATTGGGTCTCTACTATGCACGACATAATAGGTGATGGGGAAACCAAGGGCAGTAAAACATGATTTTACATATACTTATCACTTTCTTAAAAATCAGAGCTCTAATTATGTATTACTTATCCTCTCTCCACAACAGGAATTCACATTCCTGAAGCTTAGGTACTGTGAAACCTCAGTCATTGTGCACAGTATCCCTTACAGAGTATGTGTTGAGAGAGAGAGAAAGAGAGAAAAAGATCAGGAGAGGGAAGGAGGGAGGAGGACGGACAGGCTTATTTTTCAGAACTTGGACTTTAGAATACCTGGATTTCAATCCCAGCCCTTTCATTCGGTAGCTGTGTGACCTCAATCAAGTTAACCTCTCTGTCTCAGGCTCCTCCTGAGTAAAATGGAAGTAACAACAGTATTTATCCCACAGGATTTGTGTTCTAATTAAATAAAGTAATACATGTAAACAGCTTAGAGAAAGCTTGGCACACAGTTACATTCACCAGATGTTGTTTTTGATCTTATTATTAGCCAGCTATCATGACAAATGCTTTAATATCATTTCCTTCATTTATCTCATTTTAGCTCCACAAGGTTAGACATGATTTTAAAGTTAAGTAGTTCCCTTCAATCCAGGAAGTATTTGTCACTCAACTCATGTCCTTCTGCATCCAAAGTCAGTGTTTTGTTGTTGTTGTTTTGTTTTGAAGATTTTCTTTATTTATTTGATAGAGTAAGAGAGAGAGAGCACAAGTAGAGTGAAAGGCAGAGGACGGAGGGCAAAGCAGACTCCCCGCTGAGCAGAGAGCCCAATGCAGGTCTCAATCCCAGGACTCTGGGATCACAACCTGAGCCAAAGACAGTCGCTTAACCAGTAGTCACCCAGGTGCTCTGAAAGCCTGAATTCCTTATCACTCCTGTGCTACCTCACCTTTCTCAACACTGTTCATTTTAAAAGAGATCTCAAATTCAAATTTTCAGTTATTGAGTTGATGTATATAAAAGGAAAAGTTCCTTTTTTTCATATGGCCTTATCCATAAAAGCAGTTATGAAGCAGATATATAAGGGAATGTGTAAGAAATAGAGTTTTCTAGATGAAAGCCAATAAGAGTGTGATAGATGGGAACTTTATGAGGAAATAGAAGTAAAAGAAGTTCAAAGAAGTTCTATCTCTAAAATACCTCAATTCACCCAATGGTAAACTTCCATGGGAATATATTCTCTCTGCTCCTGTGACCCAAAACAAAACAAAACAAAACAAAACAAAACTTTTTAGGAGTTTTAGGAGTATTTATGATCTAAGTTCCTTTTGAAAAATCCTTTGATATTGCAAGAATGTGTATCTTGGCAGGAGAGACACACTTTGTCTTGAGCAACTAAAACATTTTCTTCGCTGAGATATACTCCTCACAGTAGGTACATCTGTCAGTGAAGATCCCAAGTAAGATCCCAAGGAAGTCCCACAACCATCATGTTTCTTCTTCCCGGGACCTGGCAAGACCTAATTCTATAATTTTTACTTGGTTATTTATTCTTTAAAATATTCATTCTATATATGCTTAATTTTATAAACCACCTTACCATTTTCAGAAATAAGAAGTGTAAAAGTTACACCGTCAACCACAAATTCATAAGGAAGAAAACTCTGTTTCATGTTAACATGACATTTGTTAGACCAGAAATTCAGTTGGTTGTTCTAATTCTATTTTTCTTCATAAGCATGGGCTCTGTTTTAATAAATTTACTGTCAATATTGCCATCATTATATGAACACCCCCATAGTCCAATTTTGTATTGGTTTTGTTCATTATTATGTCCTTAGTCCTTCAACAAATGTTTGTTGGATTATTTGTAAATGGAAATATGAATACTCACAAATAATCATCTTCTGTGAGATTGATGGCATTAATATCAAAGCAACCAAGAAATCAAGGTGCAAACTTCTTGTTTTCCCTTTTCTGTTGTCATCTTTTCCCTGACCTACTCATCGCTGATACAGAATGTCATCAACTTTAAAGCTGATTATTTCCTCCTGTATTACATATCTGAAGTGTGTCCTAAAATAAATGGCATCTCGCAACTGAAATTGGCACCGTCTTCTAGGGTACATAAAAAAAAAATGGTGTGTCTTTTAGTTAAAACCATTTTAGATTCAATGACTATTTACAAGGAAGATTAAAGCTGTTTTTTGTAGATTGGTGTGAATGTCTTTAATCAGATAAATCTGATTTCCTGCCAGAATAAACAGTTGTAGAAGCTTTACTGAAAAGTCAGAATATGAGAGATTAGGATATACCCTTGAAATACCGTGTATTTGTTGAATATATATGGAAAAACTGTGGAGAAACTATAGACAGTGCAAGTTTGGAGAAATTATAGGAGAGATTGCTTATGAATGGAAAAGCTGGCGTATAAAACTGTAGGCAAGAAAGATAACGAAGTGCACTTTGCTCCATTGATTCCTTACCAGAGTTGCCAGAGCCTACTTATAGGAAAGTGTATTTTACCCAACAGAATAATAATTCCCCTTCTTCCATGAAGCTGTTTCTGTTAATTCTTGCCTGACTTACATATTTAAAAATATATTGTTTTATTATGCTCAATAATTTTTGCAAGACTGTATATTATCCTTTCTTTCTTTCTTTTTTTTTTAAAGATTTTATTTATTTGACAGAGAGAAACACAGCCAGAGAGGGAACACAAGCAGGGGGGAGTGAAAGACGGAGAAGCAGGCTTCCCACCGAGCAGGAAGCCCAATGTGGGGCTCGATCCCGGGTCTCCGGGATCATGACCTGAGCCGAAGGCAGTCGCTTAACCAGCTGAGCCAACCAGGTGCCCTGTTGGTGGATTTTTATCACCATTATAAGGAAAATAAAGGCATGGATGCTGAAAATATTTGGTAATTTAAGTCCACTAAGTTTTTAAGGGATTTCTACAAGTTTTTAATATGATAATATGTAATATAAACATCTAAAATAGAAATTTGGTTATTTTACAATATTTCTCAAACATATTTGGTCATGGAACACTTTTTTCCAAATAAAATATTTTTTTGGTTGGACAGATACACTTCTGAAAATACTAATGCAGAGACACAGGCCAAGGTTAATATAACCAATAGGAAATATAACATAAAAATTCATTGTAACCCTGAAATCAGATTCATCCCAGATTCAAATACCAGGTCCTCTACTTACTCGCTAATGTGAACTTCCTCAAGTTACTTAAACTTTTTTAGCCTCAGTTTTTATATTTGTAAAATAATGACATCCACTTATATGCCTCTGTGATGTTTATTTTGTTATTTATTTTTTAAAAGATATTTATTTGATAGAGAGAAACACAGCTAGAGAGGGAACAGAAGCAAAGGGAGTAAGAGGGAGAAGCAGGCTTCCCGCCCAACAGGGAGCCCGATACAGGGCTTGATCCTGGGACTTGATCCTGAACTCCAGGATCATGACCTGAGCCAAGGGCCGACGCTGAATGACTGAGCCACCCAGGCTCCCCGATTCCAGCAATTTTGTAGCAGTATGGAAGAATTCTAGAAATTGCAGATAGTTGAGAAGGGGTGAGAGAGAGAGAGAGAATGAAAGGTTGAAGGAACAAGTACCAGGCCCAAATCGTGCCATAAAGCAAGAGACATGGGTAGGAACAGGTAACAAATAGTCTTACGTGGAGATTAGACTTCACCTTGTAGGTAATAAGGAGTGACTACACAGTTTAAAAGAGGAGAGACCTGGTCAGATTTTCAAATTAGAACATTACTTATGTCATGTAGCAAAGCAGAAGAAAAACAAGAAAACAGTGATATCACAGTCCAGGGCATCAGGCAAAACACCAGAAGTGGACAAGCTCTGGGATTAAAGCAGAGAGAGGCCTCGGAGATGGAATGTGGGATAGGAAGAGACATCATCAGGACCTTAAGATCTAATAAGTATAGAAAGTAGAGGAGAGAGAGAAGTAGAGGCTAATTCACTTTTTTTTTTTTTTCCAATTTGACCAATTTCATGGAGGCAGTATCATGAAATGAAATCAAGAATTCCAAAGAAAGTGGTGCCTGGGTGGCTCAATCGGTTAAACGTCTGCCTTCAGCTGAGGTCATGATCCTCATGGGATTGTCCTGGTTTCAAGACCAGTATCAGGCTCTCTGCTCAGCAGGGAGTTTGCTTTTCCCTCTGCCCTCTGCCTACTTGTGCGCGCTCTCTCTCTCTCTCAAATAAATAAATGTTTTAAAAAATGCCAAAGGAAAAGTAGATTTTAGGGTGTGATGAAAAGATTGTGAGTTTGGGTGTTAATAATGAAGTTTGAGGTATTTTTCTTGTACCCAGGTTGATAGGTTTCATATGCAGTTTGAAACAGAGATCTGGGGATAGAGAGCAGGCAGACCTGGAAAGGATGCCTCCTTGGAGCCTTCAGTGTAGCTGAAGCAGTGGGGCATGGGTTGCCCAGCGAAGAGGGGAGAGCTGAGGACTGCAGGAGGAGAGACAGTACTGCCCCACCAGGGCTCTGTGGATGGAAGGGGCCTGTTGAGGAGATCATGAAGTGAGTGATTTACCACAATGCATAGCTGGATGTTTCTTGACTGAGTTCAACGTTTCTAGGAGAAGAGAATCATATTTTATACACTTAAAAAAATGTAGCTCCTCTGACATGCTTAGAATAGTGTTGGCCAAACACTAGATATCTTTCAAATGCTTGTTACTTGATAACTATTTTTAAAAAGGGAGAGAAAGAAATACCTTATGAAATATATTTCCTGACCATCAACTGGAAAAAGATGTGTTTTTTTCCTGTTTACCCATAGTCCTTTTAGTAATATTACTAATTAGGAAACTAAGCTGATTTTACTATTTAAGAAAATACATGATTTTTAAAAAATGTAAAATTCACTCATTTCTGTCTCTTGCCACTAGATGGTGGCAAGATGGTTCAGGAAACATATGGTCTTAAGGGAAAAACCTGAGATTTGTAAGGCTAAATTGAGAAGCTCTCAGTTACTAAAAACATAAGAAGGTTTTGGCAGGGATTTGCATACTTGTGAATAATGCATTTTTGTTCCATGCGCAGACCTTGGTGAAAGGAAATGGCTGAGTGAAATATGGCCTTGACAGACATATATACTGAATCCAGACACAAAAGCCCCTGGTTGAAATTCTATACAAATTAAACATTTCTTCAGTTACCATAAATTGGAAAGGATACTGATAGCTTACCTCAAATAATTCTGGATATTCAAGTCAGAAGTTCAAGAAAGGGAGGAAGAAAATAATAGATGTAGGACCCTACCACATCATCTTACAATTCAAAAATGCTATCTGAAACTAGCCAACTATGGGTTAATGGGCTTTTCACCATGACTTTGGAAAGATAAGTCAGTGGAATGGCATCCAAATCTCCTATTTTTTCCATCTGTCTACTAAGTATAGCAACAGCAATAATACATTTTCTCTAAGAAATATTAGGATATGTATATTAAAGGCATAATGTTTTAAAAATGAGTACTTATAATAATCATAAATAAATGTCATTAGTGATTATTTGTAGCTACATATACTCCTAAATTACATACTAAAATTTCACTATTGCCACGGCTTTCTGTAATGATAAGAAATAATATCCATCTGGATGCCTGGGAGGCTCAGTCAGTTAAGCCTCGGACCTGATTTTGGCTCAAGATCTTAGGGTCATGAGATTGAGCCCCACTTGGGGATCCATGTTGGATGAGGAACATGCTTAGGAGTCTTTCTCTCCCTCTCACTCTCCCCACTGCTCTCTTTATTATCATTCTCTCTCTTAATAAAAAAAAGGAAGGGTGGGAGGGAGGGAGGAAGGAAGGAAAGAAAGAGAGAGAGAGAAAAAGAAAGGGAGGAAGGAAGGAAAGAAGGAAGGAGGAAGGAAGAAAAGAAAAAGAGAGAGAGAGAGAAAGAAAGAAAGAAAGAAAGAAAGAAAGAAAGAAAGAAAGAAAGAAAGGGAAGGAAAGAAAAGCTCACAGAGGCTACACTCACAGGGGCTTAATGAGAGTATTTTCTTTTTTATTAACAAAAAATGCATAGAAATGATTCCACATCTCACACATACATTCATATATAAGTGTTGATGTTGATTGGGCTATAGAATTTTTAGCTCTTTTCCACTAATTTGGAAAAGTAATAGATACAGTAGAAAGGAGATGGACTTTAAAATCATACCTGCTTGGCATACAAATTCCACCTGTTTTGCTTCCTAGCTGTGTTCTTTAGTAAATCTATTGCCCTCTCCCCTACTGTAAATATGGGATAGTAATATGCTGTAGGGACTGCATGAGATAAAATATCAATAGTCTTTAACATAGCATTTGACACTACTGGCTGCTCAGTATATGGTAATTATTACATATTTTAAAAGTAAAAATTATGTGTATGAAAGAACAGATATTAATCAGATCAGTCTACTCTTTGAGCTCTTAGTAATGATGAACTATTGTTATATCATCAAACTTGCTGTCCTCCAGACAATGGCTTTACACAACAGAATACCCTCAGCTCAGCTAAGCAAGTATCCAAAATCATCTTTTATATGAAAGTGAATGTCAATTTTTCTAGCTCAAATGAAGTGTAACAAATAAGCTGAGGGCATGCCAGGTGTTAGGAGGTTCAAACAAGACTGTACTAAAGCATAAAAAAGTTACGTTTTGTTTGGTGGCTAGTTATGGAAGATGTTAGAACATTTGTATAATCTTTCATGGTGTTACTTGGAGAGAATGTTTGACTTAGATATATAATTCCTCCTATGTTTATTAAAAATATTACTTCAAAATTTTAAAAATTATTTTATAGTTAAAAGTTGATACCTAGTAAACTTTCAGTAATAAAAGAGGGAAATTTAACAGTCCTGTTGAATTCATACATTAACCAAATTAAAAGTCTGGTGAATGTTATTAACTCATGAAAATGCAATCACTTTTTATTCTTTGTCTAGCAATGTGTTTATAATCATACTTCACTAATTCTAACTATAGATCGAATCCCACTTCTATAAACTCTAAGCCTTCACTCTGGTACCATTTTGTATGGTATAATTTTGTTGTTAGAATAAATTAGGGCACCTGGGTGGCTCAGTGGGTTAAAGCCTCTGCCTTCAGCTCAGGTCGTGATCTCAGGGTCCTGGGATGGAGGCCCCGGTCAGGCTCTCTCTGCTCAGCAGGGAGCCTGTTTCCTCCTCTCTCTCTGCCTGTTTCTCTGCCTACTTGTGATCTCTCTCTGTCAAACAAACAAACAAACAAACAAACAAATAAATAAATAAATAAAATCTTCAAAAAAAAATCAAGTTAACCTGAGGTTCTCTTCAACAAGTGGATTTTAGTTATATCAACAATTTCTATTTGCTTCTTATATTTGTTCAACAAAAATACTAGTTTCCTTTATAGGGAGGGGTATGGGTAGCTGCTAAGGTCTAAAGTCTAATATCATGAATTTTTCTTGCATTGTATTCATATCCATTTATCAACCTTTCTACCTAGAGGTTGTATTAGGAGAAATAACAGTAGTAAAATATAGTATTTCTTTAATTCCTATTGTGTGTTAGCACTAGTCTAAATGTTTACATGTATTGAATTATTCCATTCAATTGCCCCATAAAATAGAGTTTCTTATTATTCCCACTTTGTGGACAAAGAAACATGGGCACAAAGAAGTCAGAAAAAGCTTTTCTAAGGTCATGCAGTTAATTCTTGATAGTTCTGGGATATGATCTAGCTAGTCTGAGATCACACTCCTCTCTCTCAGTCATGGTATTATATTATTCACCAGCAAATGAGAAGCGCATTGTTTTAAAATGGAAGGTGATGATCAAATCCAGGATTTTCAAGCTGCAACTGACCCATTGGTAGATGTGAAATCAATTTACTTGGGAATTTTAGAAATGAATAATAGAACAGAATAGAAAATAAGAGAATACATTATAGGTGGAAATCTTTGCTTCAGTTTAGTGTGGGTGCGTTTGGGTGTGCACTGACTTATACTGTAGGATGTATTTCTTAGTGCAATCAAGGTCAAGAAAGTGAGGGAATCACTGATCTGGTACAACTTTCCCATAAAAGAGGGGAGGTGATAGAAAACCCGAGGCCCTAAGGAGTTAAAAGATTCCCTGAAAGCACATTGGTCAGAAATGTCAAACCCTGAACTTGAACGCTTTGTAGTATGAATCATTCCTCTTCTCTCTGTCCACTATCTATTGTGGCTGCCATTACTGCCAATTACGTTACTTAAGCCAGCTTCTCAAACTTGGATATGTATTAGAATCCCACAGAAGACTAGCCCCACCGTACTTGGACAAGTCTAGGGTTCTGTATTTTTATTACCTCTGCAGGTGACTTTGTTACACATTATCCTCGAAGAACTAAACTCTGTGATGCCACAGCTTGTACTGAATGAGTGCCAGACCTTTGCTAAATTCCATTAGAGACAATAAAACAAGAGATAGAGCCTCTGTCTATGAGGAATTTAAATTCTATTAGGAAAATCAAGGTGTGCGTTAATCATTTAGGGAACATAAACTCCGTAAGTGCTTTTTTTAACCTTCGTAAGATTAGTAAGTACAAACGGAATTCTAGAAGGCAATTTTTTCAAATTCCCGTATAAGAATATACAAAGGAAACCTCATAATGCTTTTTTAAGAGAGAGTGTTTTATGAGAAAACATGGTAGAGAAAGTTGAATTGATTTTCTCCAACTCACAGAGGAATTGCCAGTGTCGAGCCAACAGATTTAACTCCAATGCAGCACTCCTAGGATGTATTCCCCCAGGCCAGCTGACTCACCAAAATCACAGTGACAGCAGAAGATTTGTTCCTTCTTTATTGGCAGAACATTGAATGTGTTAGAGTTCGTGGCCAATTTGGGGTCACAGGTAAGTTCATTTACGATGGTTTCAAGAGGCTCTTATTGATGTTCCTTTACATATAACACCAATGGAGGGTCACCTTAGGGCCATTAAGTCACAGGGCACACACAGAAGTCATGGGTCACTTATAAAAATCAGTGCCAAATTGTAGTAAATTAAATGCCAGAGCTGGTTCTCTAGCGATTTTCTGGTTTTATCTCTTCATGTTGTATGTGAAGAAATATAAGTAGTTGTGTTATTTTCTCGAAGAGCAGTAAGACATTTCTGTTACCAGCTTTTAATGATAAAATTTAACTAATAAAAATAATAAATTATATACAAAAATACATAATATATAGTATGGTATATATAATACATATATAAGATTATATAATCTTAATAAAGTTATAAACTTAAATATAACATCAAAATGTCATAATTATTAATCACTTTAATTATGAAGTCATTAGCTTACATATAGCATTTCAATAAAGAAGACTGTATTTCTCTTTTATGAACAATTCAACTAAAGCTACTACTAGTCATTCAACATATTACATGGACTAGAAAAAGGGAACCCTTACTCAAATTGCATAATACCTTGTTCTAATTTAGATCTTGTGCTGTGTGGACCCAGGCAGTACATTCCATAAATAGCCAGGTGACCTGTATTCAATAGTAAGATCATAGAATCATAGAAGTAAGCGGGGGCATTTGAGATAATATAGTCTAATGCTGTTATTCTACACATAAGGAAGTGGAGAGTCAGGTACGTTATGATATTTCCCAGGGCAGACACATAGTTAATGCTAAAGCTAAGACCAGAATGCCAGTCCCACATTCCTAGACCACCGTTTATTTCTCTATTTCATAAGAAAAGTAAAGAGTAGATGTGTTCTGCTCAACAGGTCACAGAGGTATATTTATTCCAATTTCTAGCTGTTGCTGGAAATTGTTATCACTAACTTTTTATTTGTTTATGCCAATGTTCAGTTTTCTCAAAGGGCCAGATCAAGGTTGTTGACATTAGACAAAAAAATCTCTCTCCTCCTAAATATCTCTAGCTAAATTGTGTGCCAGTTTGATTAACAGTAACATCTGCTTCATCACTAGTTAACTGTGATATCGTGTTGCGTATTTGCATAAACATTGATGAGATACTCACATTAAAAAACCCCAAATTTAAAGTATCCATATCTAAAAGATGAATGTACACAGTGCTCTACCACAACTGCAGGGCAGTGTGGATGGGGTGTCAGAAGGGTGGCATTTGGGAAATCATGGAACCTCTCTGAGCTCTAATTTGCACATTTGTATATGGAAGACAATAATAAACACACTCAGGGAAGTTTTTAAGACCAAAAGTGTTGTTGTTGGTCAGCGTGCATTTTACTCTCTGTGCTTAAAATACCCCTACCCCCACCAGATTCCTCTGGCTACCTCCACCTTCCCTTCTGATTTCTCTAGTCTCCATTTTCCCCTTTCATTTTCTTCTCCTCATTCCCACTTTTTGGGACAGCTAATAGGTAAGGAAAGAACAACACATAATAAGGAAAAAAGAGCTCGGGTGGTTCTGCATACAGTCAGTTCACAGAATTGTCATTACGTGGGGATCCACAATAGTCAATAGAGTTTTTGTCTACACTACTGGAGTTGTCATACCAAGACCAAAGAGTTGATAATTCTGTACTGTCCAAAATGTGGCCTTAGGATCCAAGAAGCATATTTCAGGGATAATGGTGGCAAATCAGAATGCTTTCAGAGAGGGGCAGATATGCTGGTGAGAGGACTGAAATCACATCAGATGGAGAATCAAAGGCATGAGTGTTGTTGACCTTGGAGAATATTCTTCAGCTCAGGGGTCACAGTAGTCCCTGGCATCAGACTGTTTATAATGAGCAACTATTCTATACAATTTCTATAGATACCATGACCTCTTGAGTAGGAAATGAGGAGACAGAAGCCACTCAAGTTTTTGTTGTTATTGTTTGTTTTTTATTTTAAATATGGAGCTGTCCAAAGATAGGATGGGCTTCCTCATAAGATAGTGAGCTTCCTGTTACTGAATGTATGCAAACAGAGGCTGTAAAAGTTTCAAATAAGATATTGTAGAGATAAGTCGGGTATGAGATAGGATATTGGACAACAATAGTTTTAACCTTCTTAAAGTCATGACCCCCTCTGAGAAATTATTGAAAACTACACACCCTTTTTCCCACTTGGACAAGTCTAGGGTTCTGTATTTTTATTACCTCTGCAGGTGACTTTGTTACACATTATTAATGGAAACCTTTTTCCATTAAACAAAGCAAAACAACAACAACAACAACAAAAACCACTGGGGTGCCTGGGTCAGTCAATTAAGTGTCTGCCTTCAGTTCAGGTCAAGAACCCAGGGTCGTGGGATCCAGTCTTGCATGGGTCTCCTTGCTCAGCAGGAAGCCCGCTTCTCCCTCTGACTGCTGCTCCCCTGCTTGCGCTCTCTCTCTCTCTCTCTTTCTGAAAAAAAAAAAATAAATAAAATCTTAAAAAAAACAAACAAACAAACACTGCAATACATACCCACAAAAATGACAAAAATTTTCAGGGAACATAAGGCTCACTCAAACCCATCTATGGACTCCTTTAAGACCACAGGCCTATAGTTAAAGGTTTTGGATGGAATGAATTTTAAGTCCTCTTCCATCTCTGAGATTCTGTGATTGTCATTTCTCTGCCTCACAGTTTTTGTTCTTTTTCTTTTCTTTTTTTTTTTTTTAAGATTTTATTTATTTGACAGAAACACATCCAGAGAGGGAACACAAACAGGGGGAGCGAGAGAGGGAGAAGCAGGCTTCCCGCTGAACAGGGAGCCTGATGTGGGACTTGATCCCGGGTCTCCTGAGCGGAAGGCAGTTGTCCAACCAACTGAGCCACCCAGGCACCCCTCACAGTTTTTTTTCTGAATAGGCACACGTGTCCTTCTCAAGAAACCTTTCATAAGTGTCAGGAAAAAACAAACAAACAAACAACAACAACAACAAACAGGAGAGCTCCCAATCCAGTGTGTCAGTGAGGACCATGATTCCATGGTCGTCCTCAGCGGTGGTCATCAACAGGTTTGCTCAGACGCAGAGGGCTGAGGGTGCAATTGCTTCAGGAGAGTGCTCTACATGCAGAACTCCTGCTTCTGATCCCATCCTCTCAGTATTTTTGATGTGCACTCCTAAGGCAATTTTCTTTGCTTATTGGTTAGTATCATACGCTTTTTCCCCGCTATGCAAGCCAAGAGCTATAATATCCTTCCTCTCTGAATTGGGGTTTTAACTGTCAAAAGATTGTTTTCTTTATGCTGAATGGAAGTTGCAGTCTAGCAAAGAACTGATTTCAAATTACCCCTTCAACTTGCTAAAATGATGATGCATTTGCCATAGTATTCAGACACAGAGGGTTTCCGATATATGGCTAGATTGTTCATGGTAATGCCAGTCATCAAACGCGTGGTGGATATTTATTTTTTCATCGGGTCACAGAAGTGCGCTTCAGTTGGATTCTTCCTCTTTTCTCTGTACCATTAAGATATTGACAGGTTCAGAGTTGCTAGGCTTGAAATTTTAATAATAGCTCATAACATTTCACTTTCTGCTCTTGGGAGAGTGAGTTGCTTATAAATTAGGTCACAAATGTGATGAATTGGATGTCTCTGACTCAATTAGCTTAATGCGGGTAGGAGGATTTCCAGGTTTTGCAACCTCGGTTTTACTAATCCTCTGAGCAGACTGTTACATAAAATGTGGCTATGTATTTAATGCTGGAGTCTCAGAGAAACATGGTTGGTATTTTTCATTTCAACATCTAATGTCATCCTGTATTTCACAGCTTTGATTTGGATCTGAAGCCACTGAGTGATGGTTCTTACCATGATTTATGTTGTGGCAAGCCGTACCTTGTTATCTTTCTGCCTCCTGACCGAGTTAAGAAAGTAGTCTAATAGAATTGCTGCTGTCACTGGGTGATTTAATTGGGGGGAAAATATCTCAGCAATTTAAGAAAAACTGCAGAAGTTGAAGTTGTTCCTCTGTCAAATAAATGATCAGATGAGATGAGTCCCAGCAAAATGGATGCTGACAGTTTTGAGAGCTTTCAACACACTCATCATACTTTGGTAGTGAAATTTGTTGGGAGGAACTGATAACAGAGTTTGCTTTTCTTTTTTTTTTAAGAGAATCTACTAAAACTGTGAATAATGTTTATTTTAAGAAAAATATCTTAGATTTAAATACATTTTTTGCCTTTGGAAGTTATTAGACATCTTCTATAAATGGCTTCTGTTAGCATTCATTGGTTGAATCATTATCCTGTATTTTCTTCTGCTCTCCCGTCTTCTCTTTTAGTCCCTCTGTCAATCCCAGTTCCATTCTTGCTCATAAACTGTTAAGAAACGAGGACTCTGGGGCGCCTGGGTGGCTCAGTTGGTTAAGCGACTGCCTTCGGCTCAGGTCATGATCCCGGAGACTCGGGATCGAGTCCCACATCGGGCTCCCTGCTCGGCGGGAAGCCTGCTTCTCCCTCTCTCACTCCCCCTGCTTGTGTTCCCTCTCTGGCTGCATTTCTCTCTGTCAAATAAATAAAATCTTAAAAAAAAAAAAAAGAAACGAGGACTCTGAAATGATACCAAGATGGTTTAATCCAAGATCCTCCCAACACATTATCTGTGACCTTGGACAAGTCATTGTTCTCCTTAAGCTTGGTTTGTCTTTTTTTTCCTCTATAACATGATAATATGAGTACTAGATGGGATTGAAATGAAGATATGATGAGACCGAGCACTGTGCTGCTGGGTTCATGGTAAATTGAAGCTTAGGTTTGTCGTTAAATATTGTTTCAGTACCTACTCTGGGCTGGGCACTGTGACAGGTACCACGGAGTAGAATGATGAATGGGACATACTTCACCGACTTTGTATTCATATTGGATCTCTTATGGTTTACAAAGTGTTCTCCGATGTCTCTTCCCATTAGCCCAATGGCCCTGTGAAATAGGTGGCCAATTATTATTACTTACACTTTTCAGAGAAAAAAAAAACACCAAATGAGATTAGACTATTTGCTTAAGATCACAGTTAAGTTCTTTTGCAAGTTCATACTACAAACATATCATGTATTCATCATATTCAGCCCTATGCAAACCCCTATAAATCTAATGACTTGGAGGGAGGGGGTGGGGGGATGGGAGAGCCTGGTAGTGGGTACTGAGGGCACCTATTGCATGGAGCACCGGGTGGGGGGCATGAGCAATGAATCCTGGAACACTGAAAAAATAAAATAAATTTAAAGTAAAAAAAAATCTAATTATAAACAAGAAATGGTCCCTGTTCAAAAGAAGTTCAAAGTCAAGTGCAGAAGAAAGACAAACCCATAAGGTAAACAAAGTGGAAGCACTCAGGATAGAGTTCCTAGTAGCATCCCACCATACTGTCTCCAACCTGATGTTAAGGCACTGCATCCCCATAGTTCATTTTCCGTTAACATGGAATGTTCTCTATACTCCCAGAAGTTCTTGATTAAGTATTGATATTCTTTACTAAGAAATCTGAGGACAGACAGACTTTCCCATGCAAAAAAGCTGAAGAAGGATTAGCACAACACAACAGCTATAATTGTTCTCCTACTGAGAGGGCACTGGCAGAACTGTCCTTATGGGTTTGTTTTGTTTTGTTTTGTTTTCATTATTTTATTTTTTCAGTGTTCCAAGATTCTCTGTTTATGCCCCACACCCAGTGCTCCATGCAATACATGCCCTTAGTACCTACCACCAGGCTCTTCCATTCCCCTACCCCTTCCCCTCCAAGACCCTCATTTGTTTCTGAGTCCAAAGTCTCTCATGTTTTGCTTCCCTCCCCAAATTACCCTACTTCCCATTTCCTTTCCTTCCCCTACTGTCCTCTATATTATCCCTTATGCACCACAAGTAAGTGAAACCATGTGATACTTGACTTTATCTACTTGGCTTATTTCACTCAGCATAATCTCTTCCAACCCAGTCCAAGTTGCTACAAAAGCTGGATATTCATCCTTTCTGATGGAAGCATAATATTCCATTGTATATATGGACCACATCTACTTTACCCATTCTTCTGTTGATGGGCACCTTGGCTCTTTCCACAGTTTGACGATTGTGGCCACTGCTGCAAGGAACATTGGAGTACATATGGCTTTTCTTTTCACTACATCTGTATCTTTGGGGGTAAACACCCAGTAGTGTAATTTAAGGGTCATAGAGTAGTTCTATTTTTAATTTTTAAAGGAATCTCCACACTGTTTTCCAAAGCGGCTACACCAACTTGCATTCCCACCAAAAGTATAAGAGGGTTCCCCTTTCTCCACAGCCTCTCCAACACTTGTTGTTTCCTGTCTTGTTAATTTTGGCCATTCTGACTGGTGTGAGGTGGTATCTCAGTGTGGTTTTGATTTGAATGTCCCTGATAGCTAGGAACGATGAACATTTTTTCATGTGTCTGTTAGCCATTTGTATATCTTCTATGGAGAAGTGCCTCTTCATGTCTCCTGCACAGTTTTTGATATGTTCATCTTCTTTTTGGATGTTGAGTAGTTCCTTATAGATCTTGATATCAGCCCTTTATAGTGTCATTTGCAAATATCCTCTCCCATTCCATGGGTTGCCTCTTTGTTTTGTTGACCTTTTCCTTTGCTGTGTAGAAATTTTTTATTTTTATTTATTTAGTTTTTCATTAATTAATTAATTAATTAATTTTTAATTGTCACTTAAATTTTTTTTGCCAGTGTTCCAAGATTCATTCCCCATTTCCCACACCAGTGCTCCTCCACGCTTTAGGTGTCCCCAGTACCCACCACCAGGCTCTCCCATCCCTCCATCCCCCTCCCTCCAAGTCTCTCAGTTTGTTTCTGTGTCCAAAGTCTCTGTTGTTTCATTTCTTTCCCTGGATTACCCTAGTTCCCCTTTACTTTCCTTCACCCACTGTCCTCCAGGTTACCTCTCATGCACTGCAAGTAAGTGAAACCATGCAATACTTGACTTTCACTTCTTGGCTTATTTCACTCAGCATAATCTCTTCCAGTCCAGTCCATGTTGCTACAAAAGTTGGATATTCATCCTTTCTGATGGAGGCATAGTATTCCATTGTATATATGTACCACATCTTCTTTATCCATTCATCTGTTGATGGGCACCTTGGCTCTTTCCACAGTTTGGCGATTGTGGCCATT
>PITA01007439.1:0-91296 GCA_004023965.1 Spilogale gracilis | reverse complement strand
CTAACCAAAGAAGTCAAGGATCTGTACTCAAGGAACTACAGAACACTCATGAAAGAAATTGAAGAAGACACAAAAAGATGGAAGAGCATTCCATGCTCATGGATCAGAAGAATAAACATTGTCAAAATGTCTATACTGCCCAGAGCAATCTATACTTTCAATGCCATTCCGATCAAAATTCCACCAACATTCTTCAAAATGTTAGAACAAACAATCCTAAAACTCATATGGAACCAAAAAAGACCTCGAATCACTAAGGAATTGCTGAAGAAGAAAAGCAAAGCTGGGGGCATTTCATTACCTGACTTCAGGCTTTATTACAAAGCTGTGATTACCAAGACAGCATGGTACTGGCACAAAAACAGAGAAATAGACCAATGGAACAGAGTGGAGAGCCCACATATGGACCCACAAACCTATGGGCAAATCATCTTTGACAAAGCAGGAAAAAATATCCAGTGGAAAAAGGACAGCCTCTTCAATTAATGGTGCTGGGAAAATTGGACAGCTACATATAGAAGAATAAAACTAGACCATTCTCTTACACCACACACAAAGGCAAACTCGAAATGGATGAAAGACCTCAATGTGAGGCAGGAATCCATCAAAATCCTGGAAGAGAACATAGGCAGTAACCTCTTTGACATCGGCCACAGCAACTTCTTTCAAGGCACGTCTCCAAAGGCAAAGGAGACAAAAGCAAAAATGAACTTCATCAAAATAAAAAGCTTCTCTACAGCAAAAGAAACAGTCAACGAAACAAAGAGGCAACCCACAGAATGGGGGAAGATATTTGCAAATGATACTACAGACAAAGGGCTGGTATCCAAGATATATAAAGAACTACTCAAACTCAACACCCAAAAAGAAGATGAACACATCAAAATTTGGGCAAGAGACATGAAGAGGCACTTCTCCATAGAAGATATACAAGCGGCTAACAGACACATGAAAAAATGTTCAGCGTCACTAGCTATCAGGGAAATTCAAATCAAAACCACTCTAAGATACCACCTTACACCAGTCAGAATGGCCAAAATTAACAAGACAGAAAACAACAAGTGTTGGAGAGGCTGTGGAGAAAGGGGAACCCTCTTACACTGTTAGTGGGAATGTAAACTGGGGCAGCCGCTTTGGAAAACAGTGTGGAGATTCCTTAAAAAATTAAGGATAGAGCTACACTATGGCCCTGCAATTACACTACTGGATATTTACCCCAACGATACGGATGTAGTGAAAAGAAGGGCCATATGCACCCCAATGTTCATCGCAGTAATGGCCACAATCGCCAAACTGTGGAAAGAGCCAAGGTGTCCATCAACAGATGAATGGATAAAGAAGAGTGGTACATATATACAATGGAATACTATGCCTCCATCAGAAAGGATGAATATCCAACTTTTGTAGCAAATGGATTGGACTGGAAGAGATTATGCTGAGTGAAATAAGCCAAGAAGAGAAAGTCAAGTATCGCCTGGTTTCACTTACTTGCGGTGCATGAGGGGTAAACTGGAGAACAGTAGGAGAAGGAAAGTAAATGGGAACTAGGGTAATCTAGGGAGGGAAACGAAACAACAGAGACTTTGGACACAGACACAAACTGAGGGACTTGAAGAGAGGGGGATGGAGGGCTGGGAGAGCCTGGTGGTGGGTACTGGGGACACCTAAAGTGTGTAGCACTGGGTGTGGGGTATGGGGAATGAATCTTGGAATACTGGGAAAAAAAAATTTAGTAACAATAAAAAAAAAAAAAAGATACCTGCCAAAAAAACAAAACAAAACAAAAAACCCCACAATATTTCTTTCTTCCTTTAAGTTAATAATTATTAATTCTTCTTGAGGGTTTTATTTTTCTTCATCCTGCTAATAGACAAGTATATTACAGTTTGAATATATTACTTCTAAATTGAAGTCCTCAAAACTGAATTACCAGGGTCTCAATTTCTCTGCATCCTCATGAACACTTTCTTCTCTTTCTTAATAATAGCCATTCTGACAGATATGAGGTGGTATCTTATTGAAGTGTTAATTTGCATTTCCCTTATGATTAAATAAATTGAGCATCTTTTCATATAAAAAAAAATAAATAAACACGTGGGACCCTAAAATGACTAAGAAAAAAAAAAAGAAAGGTTCAAGAACATTCAGAAATGGATGAGCAGACATTACCACTGATGTCACAGAAATAAAAAGGACAATATAAGACTACTATGAATAATTATACACCAACATATTGGATAACCTAGGAAAGATGGATAAATTTCTAGAAACATATAACCTTATTATGCCTCCATCACAAAGGATGAATACCCAGTTTTTACATCAACATGGCTGGGACTGGAGGAAGTTATGCTGAGTGAAATAAATCAAGCAGAGAAATTCAATTACCATATGGTTTCACTTACTTGTGGATCATAAGGAGTAACATGGAGGACAGTGGGAGAAGGAAAGGAAATGTGAATTGGGGTAAATCGGAGGGAGAGACGAAGCATGAGATACTGTGGACTCTGGGAAACAAACCGAGGGTTTTGGAAGGGAGGGGGTTAGTGGGATGGGTAAACCTGGTGGTGGGTATTAAGGAGGGCATATATTGCATGGAGCACTGGGTGTGGTGCATAAACAATGAATCATGGAACACTAAAAAAATAAAATAAAATAAATTATTTAAAAATTAAGAATGTTAAAAATTAAGAATGTTAAAATTAAGAATGTAAAAAAAGAGAAACATATAACCCACCAAGATTAAAATATAAAGAAGTGTTTTTAAAGAGGAGGAAGCATTTTCAAATTCATTCTATAAAGTCACAATTATCTCAATGCTAAAATTAGACAAAGATACTATAAGAAACTACATACCAATATCCCTGATAAATACTGATGAAAAAATCATCCATAAAATACTAGTAAGCCAAATCCAACAACAAATTAAGATTATATACCATGACTTAATGGGATTCACTCCTAGAATATAAGAATGTTTCAATATGTAAAAATCAGTAAATACAATATACCATATTAAAAGACAAAAACCACATGATCATCTCAATTAATGCAAAAAAGTCACTTGACACAATTCATCACTTTTTCATGAAAAAACTCTTAGCATACTAAGAATAGAAGGACATTACATCATACTAAAAGCCATCTATGAAAAACATCCAGCTAACATTATATCTAACAGTGAAAAACTTAGTTTTTTCTCTAAGATCAATAACAAGATAATAATGGCTACCTTTACCACTTATATCCAGCATAGTACTGAAAATCTTAGAGTAATTAGTTAAGAAAAAATAAATAAAATGATCAAAATATGAAAGAAAGAAGTAAAATTATTTCTGTTCCCAGATGACAGGACCTCTGAAACTAATAATACATATATGTTACTTGAACTTAAATTAAAAAAAAATTTATATCTCAAGATTTATTTGCAAACCTATGTTTATCATAACATTATTCAAAATAACCAAGAGGTGGAAACAGCCTGAATGTCCATCAGTAGATGATTAGACATTTTCTTTGTTTCACATTTTCTTTGTGAGAATGAAATTTTTCAGCCTCATAAAAAAGGAAATCCTGTCATATGCTTCAACATGGATAAACCGTGAGAGCATAATGCTAAGTGAAATAAGCTAGTCACAAAAAGATAAATACTTTACAACTTTACTTATATGAGGTATCTAAAATAGTCAAATCCTCAGAAACACAAATAGTATAGTATAGTAGAATAGAATAGTAGTTGCCAGGTGCTGAGGAAGTAGGAAAAGGGAAGTTGTTCAATGGATAAAGATTATCAGTTTTAAAAAATGAAAAAATGCTAGAGATCTGTTGTACAACAATGTGTATATAGTTAATTCAACTATACTATACACTTAAAAATGGTTAAGATGGTAAGTTTTATCTTATGTATTTTAAGCCCAGTAAAAAAGAAATAATAAAAAGCATGGAAGCACAATGGTATACTGATAGTATTTATTTCTTTATAAGTGAGTTTATATGATGCAGTTTAAGTGGCTTTGCATGTGACCTAGTTTCCTGCAAAGGACTCAAAAGAACAGGAATACTATTATTTTTGAGCAGGCATTGGAGAGATTTAGCTCATTCTTTACCAATAAATGCAATCATAAAAAATAAAACACCAAGGATAGGTTGTGGATTTTTTAGTTCAAGATGTCCAAAAAATGTGTATTCTAGCAACTTTTAAACACGTAAAGCCAGAATTTAGGTCAGGGTCAGAGATCACCCATATATAGTGGTGAAAGAAAAGCTATGGGAGTGGCAGATATAAATAGAGAAGAGCAGACAGCTAAGGAACCAGACTTGGGAGACATTCAAAACATGTGGCTCAAATAAAACAAGAGCTAGAGCCAGAAAAAGAAAGTTTAAAAGGTCACAGAGGATACGCAGTCAGAGATGTTTAGCCTTAGCAAAAGATAGTGAGTATATTCCAAGTAATACCAAAGAAGAAATACTTTTCCACTAAAACATATGGTTTGGGGCTCGTGTTGCTAGGTTATTTTAGTTTAAAATAATAGTCAATTCTCTTATGACATCTTTTAGTCTGTATTTTATAAAGCATCATTGATGTTCCATAAATAATACCCTTGGAAAAAAACAAAAACAAAACAAAACCTAAATCCAATTCTAAAGCACAGCTTGATGCAAGTGTTGGAGAATTTTTTTTTAAAGCAATTAAAAAGAACTGATTACTAAAAAAATCACACAAACCCAAAACACAGAAAAAAAGGAAATGTATTTGGAAAGTGGAAAAGACATTCATGCTTTAGAAAAATTGAATAAAGAGGTGATTTCCATCTAATTGTTGTATACTCAATTTGCCAATGTTGACAATTTGCATGTTTAACTGAAAAGAAAATAGCAAACAGCATCTGAATGTAAATGAACATTTTTGGTTGTTTCTTTTAATAGGCAGGTAAAACAATTATACAAAATGAAATATTGAACACAGAGAAAAGAACTATTATCATTCAGTTTATTGTTTAGCCAGTAATTGTGGGAGTTGCCCCTAAATATGTACATATACACAAATATTTTGTGAAAAGAAGTGCAAAATGTTACGTGTAGGGGAGAGAATAAAACCTTAAGGTTACAATTCTAAGCTGTGTGACCATTTTGACTAAAGTTTAACTTTAACCAAAATGTATCTATTCTCAAATGCATGGTGAGGAAATAACTGATTGGAAAGTCCAGTGTTAAAGCATTAGCACTGAGTTGTAATGCCAAGAAACACAACAAATAAACAATAAATGGAACTGAAGTAGGAATAAGAAGCTCCATCAAAGTGATGGAGGCTGGCTTCACAGTAGATAATTAGTATAAAACATTTGGTTTAGACACAGGTTGAAATTTGTGTTACCATGTCTCCCCAGGATATCTGATCAGGTTGTGCCCTGTAGGTGGAATGCTACAAGGACTCTGCCAAGTGGGGACTAAGGGAGGGAAAATGGCCTTTATTGGGATATAGAGATGCAAGTATCAAATGGATAAAATGAAAAGATGCAACTGGGATTAAAGAGTATGGAGTTGGGGGGCACCCGGGTGGCTCAGTTGGTTAAATAACTGCCTTTGGCTCAGATCATGATCTCGGAGTCCCAGGATCAAGCCCCACATCAGGCTTCTTGCTCAGCAGGGAGTCTGCTTCTTCCTCTGGCCCTCGTCCCTCAGTCCTCTCTCATTCTCTCTCTCAAATAAACAAATAAAATCTTAAAAAAATATATGGAGTCAGTCTCTGCTCCCTTGCAAAAGTTCACACTCGTCCAGCCGTATTTTGACAATATTCATAGGTGTGGACACACCAGCCCTTCCCCTGATGTGACAAAGGTTGAGGTCTAACCAGCTTGTGGTGGCAGCCATGTAATATGGCGGGCCAGGTGCACCATCTGTCCTGTCAGTAGTCATGACTGAGCCAGCACCAGCCACATCCCTGGAGTGATGAGGGACCCAAGCCTTGTGGTTACAGGCATCCAACATGCCCTATGGCCTTACCCACCTCACCTTCTACTTGGATTGCTTATCTTCAACAGCAGATGGAGCTGATTGCAATAGTGTTTTGCAAGAAGTAAACCCTCAGACAATTGGTCTTGGAGAACTGAATCCTTACAGAAAAAAATCAGAAGTGAAGAGAGACTTAATCCTACACTAAGAAACAAATGTCTTTTGGGCAAAAACACCTATGCCTCAGAGCTATTTCCACAATAAGAAAAAGAGGCATTGAGTCACATGCAGAGGATGACACTGCTCATGAGTGATGAATCAAACCAGGTGACCTGACTCTGCTACCAGACTCTTTAAGCATGGAATTAGGCAGCAAGTTCACGTTCAGGGCTTTTCACGGCATGCTGGGCTCACCCCTGCCAAACCCCTGTCACACACTATTTTTTTCTCTATCTTTCCTGCTAAAAGTAAGCTCCTGAAGACAGAGGCTGTTACAGCTTTTCATCAGGTCAAGTCATAAGTAAATCTTTTTGTTGGTGGTGGTTTTATTTTTTTTCTTCTAGGTTACTCATTTCAATCCATTCTTTCCTCAGTCTGCAAGGTCTAGGACAGTTTGTTCGATCCTCAGCCATGTCCATTTTGGAGATAAGTAACTCCTATTTTCATGATACAATTCTTAGCTCTACAACAGCCTTGATGCCCACACTTGTGGCACCATCCTCCAATTGGAAGAAAAACTGATTCCCATCCAGTGCCTATATTCTGGAAGTACGCTCTATTAGGAAATCAAGATCACTATGCTCTATGGTCATAGTCCATAATCTCTGCATTTTTAAAAATCACATGGCCTTTTAAAAGTCAACAGATACATAGAATTACTATGTGCTAAGTTTCTATTAACTCATATAATCCACATCAACCCTTCACGACAGTTAGCATTACACTCCATTTTAAAGAGAGAAAAAGGGAGGCAAAGGAATCAGTGGGCAGAGAAAGTATTTCAACCCAGATTGTCAACCCCCCATCTATGCTCTCAATTCCTGCCCTTTGTAGGTATATTTCTCTACAGTACATAAATTCCAGCTGTCACCCAGAGTGCAAGCCTCTTCAGGGAAGGGGTTATAGTGTATTCAAATAGAACAGTGGAAGCTGAGTCTGAAGATAAAGGGCTGTGACATTGAATAACATGAGTCACTTAGCCTGTCTGGGCTGATTATAATAGATGAAGATCCCCCAAAGTCTTTCGTCAGTGAATATTTACAACACACGAGATACTCTCTAGGAAACATGTAGCATGTTTGAGGCCCTTGACACATTTAGTTTTTCCCTAGTCCAAAATTCTATGACATGCGGAAATACTGCATTATTTTCTCAGACCAAAGAGTGAAAGGATAAAATAGACTTCAGTAAAAACTTGTTATGTAGTGAATACATTTCTGGGGGCTCCTGAATTCAATTTCAACTTGTGTGTTTGGAAGGAGGGCAGTTGGGAGGATGTGGTGCTTCCCACAGAACACAATTCTCAGACACCAACACAGAGTTCTAGAATGCAACTCCATTCTAACACTATCTACCTGGAGAGAGCATCAGATCCCAGAAGGTGTGGGCTCAGTCTTACAAGACCACCCTTTTTTCATATGCATGATCAGCTCAAGCTGTTACCTGTGCTTCTGACCCTTCCATTACAAATTAGAAGTTCCAAAGACTTCCTCCTCAGTTGGACTCCAACCCAGGATGTCATTTGTAAGCCCAGGTTGTTCTGGGACTTCTGACTGACAGACTGTAAATTAGAGGTTCCCAGAACCTCCTCCTTGGGTTCAATCAGTTTGCTAGACAAGCTCGCAGAACTCAGAGAAACATTTTACTTACTTTACCATGAGTTTACTACAAAAGGACATAAGTCAGGAAGAGCCAGATAGAAAAGACAGATAGGACACTATATGGGAAAATGTACTCAGCATCAGTAAGATCTCTGGACACATCACTCTCCCACTGTAATAGCACTCCAGTGGGTCTTAAGGCTTAACCTGCTTCAAGTTAACATGCTCTTTCCTTGCTGTTGTGAAGTCCTTCATCTGTAACAGAATTAATTTATTTTCTTTAAGCTTTGTAGACCACTGGTCTTGGCGAAGGAAGGACCAGAATGTTCCCCAGGCCCCAGAGGCAGGCAAGTCTGTTTGAAACTGCCTTGTCTTTCTGATTAGCTCAGTGACCTTTCAGCAAAACTCTTTTTTTTCCCAAGGTCACACAGATAACTCTACTGACATCCCTTTGTGTATCTTTAAATCTTGTCCTCCTTTAAAGAAAGAACAGAGTATGCTTGCACAACCAGACCTGGGTACCCTCCCAACCCCACAGACCAAGAAACTAGAACTTCTCGCACAACCTTCCAGCACCACGGTAACTCTGTGGCTGACATCATGGAGTCTGCAGGTAACCAGGAAGCACCACAGACCACTACACTCCCTTAACTGATTAAACGCCTTTAAAAATCTCCTCACCAATGAGAGTCCTCTTTCTCTGCAGGTGGCCAGCCTCCTGGATAAAATTCATCTTCCCTTCCAATCAAAAATAGTCTCTGGAGTAGTGTTATTTCAAGCAATGAGCAATTGAACGTAGGTTTGGGTAACACCAGCACTACCACATGTTCACCAACCTGGAAGCTCTCAGAACCTTGTCCTTGTGGGTTTTTATGAAGCTGCATTACCTAGGCATGGTTGATGAAACCAGTGGTCACTGACTAATTTGACCTCCAGTTCCTACCCCTCTTGGGAGGTCAGGGAGTGGGACTGAAAGTTTGAATCCTCTAATCACACAGTTGGTTCTTCCAGTGACAGGAAACCAGTCAGAAAGTCACATTACCATAAAAAAAGACATCACACCTTTAACCTGCCATTACTTAAGATATTCTAAGCATTTTAGGAGTTCCACTCCAAAAAGGGGACAAAGCTCAACGATATATTTCTCATTATAAATGATAATATCATGATTTTGAAGCATTCAGTACTAAAAAAGAATATGTCAACTCAAACTTTTGATATACTTGAGGTCAGGATTTTATTTTTTATCATTGCCTTCCCTGTGCCTGAGGTGATGCCATGAGAATTATAGATATCAGTAACTAATTCTTGAGTGAATGAACAAAAAGTAAAATTGGGACTGTTTTTTATTGTTTTTAACAATTACCATTTTGCATCATGTGAGCAATTAGAACATTTTGAATAACAAAGACTTAAAAAGAAAACTATAAGAACAACAGGAAAATTAAGGTACATGTTAAAGAATATACATAAGACAAATTCTATTTCCTTTTTGCCTTTAAAATTTTATTTATTTATTTATGTATCTATCTATCTATCTATCTATCTATCATCTATCTATTTATTTTTGCATGGAGGAGCAGAGGGAGAGTGTGAATCTCAAGCAGGCTTCATGCAGAGTGTAAAACCAATGCAGGGCTCCATGCTAGGACCCTGAGATCATGACCTGGGCCAAAATCAAGAGTCAGACACTTACCCAACTAAGCCACTCAGGTGTCTCACCATTTTTAAAATAAGTGTAAAAAATGAGTTTTTTCTTATGAATATACATGCCTTTCATCTTATTGAAGGGGAACAGAATATGTCACCCCAAAATATGACACTTTGATATATTGATTATTTTGAATTAAGTTATTTGAGAAGTAGTTAATGCAAAAAGGTTACTCTAACCCTCCTTAATCTTCCTGAGAGCAGGAATTAACTGCCAAATGAAAGGCAGCCTCTCTGTATAAGGAGGAAGTGGAGACATCCTTATCATAAGCAATTTAAGTCCCAGAAGACTGCAGAAACAAAATTTGTTACTTCCTCACTAATTTCCTACTCCAAGCTCAAAATTCTTCATCCTGATTCTTCACAAATATGTTGTTTCTTTGTCTAAGTACAAAAAAGCTTAAAACCTGTTCACTTTCTTGATTCTCATATATTTAATGAGACATTGTATGTACAGAATTTTCTTAATCTTTGTTATAAAACAGATAACATAAAAATCTAATAAAATCTTGGGTACCTGGGTGGCTCAGTCAGTTAAGAGTCTGCCTTCAGCTCAGGTCATGATCTCAGGATCCTGGGATCGAGTCCCACATCAGGCTCCCTGCTCAGTGAGGAGCCTGCATCTCCCTCTCCCTGCCCCATTTGTACTCTCTCTTGCTATCTCTCTCTCACAAATAAATGAATAAAATATTTTTTAAAAAACAAATAATTTTTTCCTTTTGAAGTTAGTTTCCATTCTGTTGGATATAAGCACATTCACAGTGGAATGAAATGTGGCCAAATAATTGGCTATAGGATAAGTTGGAAACTATCGATAGTCAAATCACAGAGAAAATTCCAAGCCTCCATATGCTCTTTATTGATCTGTAGCTGACATGGTGATCATTACAAAATTGCCTAACATTCCAAAAGGTGTAGTTCAGTTGTAATATCAAGTAATACATGGATAAACAACAAGATCTTTCTCGAAAAGTAGTTGTGAAATTTTTACACATTAATCCATGTAAAGTGCCAGCCAAAGTATGAGTTCAATAAAAATGAGCTACTACAACAACTAGTCATCTGTTGGGTGGCCAAGATGAGGGAGAACTCTATGGGATGCCAGCCATGAGAAAATCTGCCTTCAAATAATTAACTTGATACAGTGTCATGGCTCTTTATCTGCAAAGACTATCCAATGGTAAAAATAAATTATAGAAGATGGACTTTATAAGATTTAGAACATTGACTTATTGACAATTTCAGAATTTATATGTTATTGGAGAAACATTTTAACAAGGTAGATCAAACTAAGTAAGGAAAAAATGAAATACAATTTTTTGATATATGCAATAGATACCTTGCCCTGAGATGGGGGATGGTGAAGCAGGCAGTAAAAATGCAGATGATCTCCAACACCCAAATGTGGAAAGGGGAAAAATGTTTCCCAGACAAGGCATTGGGAAATGACAGCAACTGTCATTCTGCTTTCTCTATCTCCAGACAATGGGAAAATCAGGAGGCTTTAGAGATCAAGCTTGAAACACTTTCACCATGTTGTATCAGGTACATGACTTTGAGCAAGGTACTCAAAACTGTAGAGGTCTCAATTTCTTTATTCATAAAAGGGTCATACTAGCAGCAGTCATAATAGTAATGCATGTATGCATTAAAGGATTGCAGCTACCATTAGAAATACTGGAGGTGAGGGACACCTGGGTGGCTCAGGCGGTTAAGGATCTGACCCTTGATTTCAGCTCAGGTCATGATCTCGGATTGTGAAATGCAGCCCCGCGACTGTCTCCAGGCTGAGCATGGAGCCTACTTATGATTCTCCCTCTGCCCCTCCCTGTTCATGCTGTCTTCTCTCTCAAAAGAAAGGAAAGAAAGAAGAGAAAAGAGAGAGAAAGAAAGGAAAAAAGAAAGAAAAGAAGGAAGAAAGACTGTAGGTGAAGTGCCTACAATCTACAAAGACTAATAAATTGTAGTTATTGTGTTATACTGAAACTTGAAGTTCTAGTTCTGGTTCCACTATGAAATAAGTACATGATTTGGGGACAGTCACATTATCTATCAGCTTTTACAAATAACAGACAAAATCTGTGCTCAATCCTGTAGAATCTCTGTACCTAAGAAAATTTGAAAGGTGAGAATTATAGTGGAACAGTTGCTTTATTATTCAATATTTAAGAGATATTTAGTCTTCAAGGACTAAGAAATAAGAATTCCAATCCTGAACTACCTTTCCCATAAGTCCCTAATTTTATCCCATAATATGACAATACATGAACACACATGTCTTACACATGCATGAACCAGGGTGTACTTGTAAGTGTATCATGAATACTAGCTTTATAATTAAGGATAATTGGAACATTCGATACTTAAGAGAGTTCCTTGGGATTTTTTTCCTGGGTGACAATGAATATGAATATGAATTCATATTGATATATATCAATTATGACAATGGGCATTTGGAAATTATGAATAAAACTCAATCCTTACTCAGGAATGTAAGATTTAAAATTGGCACACATTTAAAAATGCCCTGTATTTTAGTAGTTTTCTATTTGTGATTTAATAAGAAGATAATAAAAGATAATCAGATTTGTAAATGGTAAATAAGACCCAAGATTAACTTACCTTCTCTGCTTCAAACACTAGTTCAAATTTGTTGTTTAGTATTTCTTTATTCACAAATGTTCATGAAATTTTTACCTCATTTTTCCATTTATGTAATGTCCTATGATTTAATGTATTGGATGAACTCAGGGCATGCTGCTGTATCCTGGTCCACCTCTGGGAAAATCAATCACTTCTTTGTGATTGATTTAATAGCTGACCAGTTACATTCAATAGCTGACCGATTATAACCATCAATATAAAATTAAGTTGGTATTTTAGTGGTTAAATTAGAACTTATTTCAAGAGTGGCTGTTGAATCAGGGAAATACAAATCAAAACCACAGTGAGATACCACCTCACACCTATCAGAATGGCTAAAATTAACAAGTCAGGAAATGAGAGATGCTGGCAAGGATGCGGAGAAAAGGGAACCCTCCTACACTGTTGGTGGGAATGCAAGCTGGTGCAGCCACTCTGGAAAACAGTATGGGAGTTTCCTCAAAAAGCTGAAAATAGAGCTACCCTGAGACCCAGGAATAGCATTACCTAGGTAATTACCCCACAGGTACAAATGTTGTGATCCGATGGGGCATGTACACCCAGATGTTTATAGCAGCAATGTCCACAATAGCCAAACTAGGGAAAGAGCCTAAAATGTCTACCAATAGGTGAATGGATAAAGAAGATGTGGTGTATGTATATACAATGCAATACTCTGCAGACATCAAAAAACCCAAAATCTTGCCATTTGCAATAACGTGGATGGAACTGGAGGGTATTATGCTGAGTGGAATAAATCAATCAGAGAAAGACAATTATCATATGATCTCACTGATACGAGGAATTTGAGGGCAGGGCGGGGAATCATGGGGGAAGGGAGGGAAATATGAAACAAGATGGGACCAGGGAGGGACACAAACCATGAAAGACTCTCAATCTCAAGAAACAAAGTTTTTGGAGGGGAGGGAAGAAGGAAGGGATGGGACAGCTGGGTGATGGACACTGGGAAGGATATGTCCTATGGTGAGTGCTGTGAATTGTGAAAGACTGATGATTCGCAGACCTGTACCCCTGAAGCAAATAATACATTTTATGTTAATTTAAAAAGGAAAAAGAAAGGAGAAAAGGGCAAAAAAAAAAAATAAAAAAGAGAGAAAGTGGCTCTTGATAATAGCCATCCCAAAACACTGCATTTTAAAATGCTGGGTTCTAATTTATATATAAGACTTATAATATGCTATCAAACATGTATTTAACTCATTATCTAGGATATGTTTCCTGTTATTATCATACATAATTCTGTCTAATATTACACAGAGCTGATTATGGGTCTCCTCTCTGAGCATAGGTCTTTGTCTTATTATTCTTTATTATCACATCACTGCATTTGAAGTAACTTAACCAGCACCTAGCAACAGTGTAAGCCTTCAGAAAAAAAAAATCCTGAAATATTACTAGGATGATCAAATATGATGATATGGATTTTATCTTCTAAATCTTGACTTAAGAGAATTGCTAAGTTATTCCATGCTTCTAGTAAGAAACACAGTGAAACCATCTCCCAAAAATGAAAAGATGAAAAGCCATTTTACTTTTTAAAGCCCTTGAGAATGCCTACATATTGCCTAAAAAATCATCTTGCTATGGTGAACTACTCTTGAATTCAACTTTAAAAGCAACTGTGGTTAGGGAGACATCATGTGTACATTGACCTAAAGCCATAGCATTTTTAAGAGTGTACATAGAGAACTCCTTTTATAGCAGTTTTAAGGATCTTCAGGGCTCCTTGTTGGCAGATAGAGTACTGTTTTTAGAAGGTATTGGTGATTCTTATGGTCACCACTGCTGGCTTTCCATACTGAGGACAAGGTTAAAGGAAAGGCTGAGGAGAAAAAAAAGTCAGTCCAAAAAGTTGAAAAACACAGAAAACTTAGGCAAGTATCTAGAGAGAATAGTATTTAACAGAGAGACGTCCAAATTACAGACCAGTATTGTTATCAGGCCTTGATACTAGATCTGTGATGTTAAGGGATTTATTTATATTCTATAAAAATTGAGTTAACTTATCAGCAACACAAATTAATATTACCTTCCTCATTGGATTGTTAGATATGATAATATATATGATAGATATGATAATATATGCAGATTCATTTATTCTGTGTTCTTTAATAGATAAAGGAAGAAAGAAATATTGATATGCTAATTCCAGAGAGAATTTTCCCGAGTGACCATACTTTTATGGGAAGCCTTTCATCGTTTGAATTCTGATTTTCACTATGTATACACCAGGGTATAGGAAGCTATAAAACCTCTCTGTTGTACATTTGGCCCTCTTCAAGATTTGCATAAGAAGGGGCCTTTGGGTGGCTGTCATTGGCTGTCTGCCTTTGGCTCAGGTCAAGATCCCAGAGACCCAGGTTCAAGCCCCGCATCGGGCTCCCTGCTTTGTGGGAAGTCTGCTTCTCCCTCTCTCACTCCCCCTGCTTGTGTTCCCTCTCTAGCTGTGTTTCTCTCTGTCAAATAAATGAGTAAAATCATAAAAAGAAAAAAATATTTACATGAGAGGCTGAATGAAAGCACAGAGTTCTTACTCAAAACACTGATAAAAATAACGAATCCAGGAGTTGGGAAGATGGCGGAAGGCTGGGTGACCCCATTTCGGGGAGTCCCCTGAAGTGAGCTCAATTCCTGCAAAAAACACTACAGGAACACTGTGAGCACCCATGAAATCAGCCTGGAATGTAATATTTCACACTTCTGGATCACTACGGGGGACGAAGAACATCGGCAAGAGGTAGAGTAGGGTGAGAGCGATTGGAGGGATATCCAAAGACAAGGGGTGAGGAGGAGGATGCCCGCAGAGGCGACCCATCAGAAAGCAATACCCCAGCATGAAAGTTCTCTGTGTTTGGAGAACAATAGCAGATTACGGTCTGACTCAAAGCAAACAGAAATGGAGTGCCTGAGGGGCAGCCACGGAAATGGGAATATAGATCTGCAGAGAGTGTGTGCCTGGTGCCGCGCGCAAGGGAATGCAGCAGAGCCGGCAGAGAGGAGTCTATTTTTCTGCCTCTTTTTTCCTTTTTTTTTTCTTTCCACTGCTGCTTTTCTCTCTCGCTTCTCTCCATCCCATGGGCCAGGTGTGGACCCCCTAGGGAAGGCAATTTTGCAGACTTGCACGGGACGGGTGGGGTCGTGGGACCTCAGTACCTCCTTCCTGGGGGTCACACAGACTCCCTGGGCACAGACAAGGTCGCATGACCCAAAATCAGTTGCAGTTTCTGTGGCGTGGGAGCGAAATGACAAGCGGGAGCTTTGGACAGGAATCAAACCAGCATCTGCGCCTGCCCGGCTATGACAGGCGGCCAAGGGAGAGGATACAGGGAGAGGCTGTGGCCCCCCCATCATCCAGAGGGTTGCTAATTAGCGGCTCTCTCTGGGAAGGAGGTCAGGGCGCAGACATCTTGCTCCGAACTGACTTCCTGAACAGCTGAAAAAAGCCGCAAAAGAACAATCCCTTCAGAGAACTAAAGCCTAACAACCTGGTTGCTATGGAGTCCAGTCCCTTAGGAAGGGGGTGGAGAGATGCAGCCCAGGTAAAAGAGACTGAAAAACAGTGCACCAGGCCCCGCCCCCAGAAGGCAAGCCAGAAGCAGAAGTGGACAACACCCAAACTGTAAAACCCCAACATTGGGGAGAAAGGCATTACATTAAGCTCTTGGTACTACCCCAAGAGCTGTACAGTTTATTGATACAGTTTTTCACCTTATTTGCTTTTTTAAACTTTTTTCTATTTTACGTTTAAAGTTCCCACTTTAAACTTAAAAATTCATTCTCACAGTTTTTGTTCTTTTGTTTTTTAACCCACTTTTTATCACATGATACTTAATACAACACTCCATAATACTCCATAATTACCTTGAAATTTTTTCAAACACATACCTGTGTTTTCTGTTGTTGTTGTTGTTGTTGCTTCTCATTTGTTTGTTTTATCTGTTTTTTCCCCTTTCTTCTCTCTTCTTTCCTTTATTTTTTCTTTTAAATATACATATAGTTATAAGTTTCAAGGTAACCCTGCATCCTTATTCAATACTACCTCTATATAAAACCAGTTCTAATCTCTCTATATCTTTAAAAAGTGGACTCCTCGGGCACCTGGGTGGCTCAGTTGGTTAAGCGACTGCCTTCAGCTCAGGTCATGATCCTGGAGACCCGGGACTGAGTCGCACATCAGGCTCCCTGCTCGGCAGGAAGCCTGCTTCTCCCTCTCTCACTCCCCCTGCTTGTGTTCCCTCTCTGGCTGTGCTTCTCTCTGTCAAATAAATAAAATATTAAAAAAAAAAAAAAGATTTAAAAAGTGGACTCCTCTAACAATAATAACAAGACAAACTTGGGAGGATCTCAAATACTTTCCTTGCCCACAAGGAGTGTCTGCCCTCACCTTCCTACCCTAGTCTGTCAGTGTTTCTGTGTAATTGTTTTTGCCTTTGTATCATATAAATATGGGTCGTGGGGGTCATTCAGGTTGGGCTTAGCTTTTTGATCTCTTCATTTACTCTTGATGGTCTTTTTCTTTACCCTGTAGTCATTTTGTACCATATAAATCCTACCACTGGGCCCCACTCTGGCAGGGTTTTTTTTTTCCTTGCTTCCATTCTCCCCTTCTCTTTTTTCTTTCTTCTTCCTTTCCGGTGGTGAATTCTGATTGCTCCAAAACCTTCCAGTGACCAATTCACCTGGATAGTGGATGATATATTTAGCTATACACCCCCTCAACCACTCCTCACCACAGTAACTCAGAGGAGGAACAACCAACAGAAGAACCCTGAGACTGCAACCCCGGTCACAGAATTATTGGAAATGAACATAAACAATATGACAGAAATGGATTTCAGGGCAGCAATCATCCATGCAATGGCTAATTTGGAAAAGAATATTAGTCTCAAAATGGAAGCCTTAATAACAAAAGTGAAAGCTGAGGTTAGAAAGGCTATTAATGAGATGCAATCTAATTTAAATACGCTAACAGCTAGAGTAAATGAAGCTGAAGATTGTATCAGTGATTTAGAAGACAGATGGATTAAGAAGGAGGAGCAAGAGAAGTCTTGGAGCTAAAATCCATGAAAACAGAATAAGGGAAATAAATGATGCCATGAAACGCTCCAATATCAGAATTATTGGAATTCCTGAAGGAGCTGAGAGAGAGAGAAGCCTAGAAGATATAGTTGAGCAAATCATGGATGAAAATCTCTATAATCTGGGGAATTAAACTAATGTTCATGTCCTAGAAGCAGAGGGAACACCCCCCCACCAAGATCAATGAGGCCAGAAAAACCTCCAGGCACATAATTGTGAAATTTTTGAATCATAAAACCAAAGAATATGTCTTAAGAGCAGCTAGGGGGAAGCAATCCCTTACCTATAGAGGGAGAGCCATCAGAATAACATCAGATCTATCCACAGAAACCTGGCAACCCAGAAAGGGCTGGCCAGACATATTCAGGAAATTACATGACAAAAACATGCAACCAAAGGTAATGTACCCAGCAAGTTTGACTTTCAGAATGGAAGGAGAAATAAAGAGCTTCTAGGACTGCCAAGGTTGAAAAGATTATGCAACCACCAAGCCAGCACTACAAGAATTACTAAGAGGGGTTCTATAAAAGGGAAATGAACACAAGAGTGACACAGAACAGAAATTTATAGAGGTAATCTATAGAAACATGAACTTCACAGGCAGCATGATGTCAATATAAATGTATCTATCAATAATCACTCTCAGTGTGAATAGCCTAAATGCTCCAATAAGAAGGCACAGGGTTGCAGACTGGATAAAACGACAGGACCTGTCCATATGCTATTTACAAGAGACACATTTTGAACCTAAAGACACTTCCAGATTGAAAGTGAGGGGATGGAAGACCATCTTTCATACCAATGGACCTCAAAAGAAAGCTGGGGTAGCAATTCTCATATCAGAAAAATTGCATTTTAATCTAAAGACTAGTCAGAGACACAGAAGGACACTACATCATTCTCAAAGGGTCTATACACCAAGAAGATCTAACAATTGTAAATATGTATGGCCCCAACATGGGAGCAGCCAACTACATAAGCCAACCGTTAAGCAAAATAAAGAGTCATATTGATACAAATACATTAATTGTAGGAGATCTTAACACACCACTGTCAGCAATGGACAGATCATCTAAACAGAAAATCAACAAAGAAACAAGAGCCTTGAATGACAAATTGGACTAGATGGATCTCATAGATATATTCAGAACATTCCACCCTAAAACAGCAGAATGCACATGGAACTTTCTCCAGAATAGACCACATACTAGGTCACAAATCAGGTCTCAAGTGATACCAGAAGACTGAGATTATTCCTGCATATTCTCTGACCACAATGCCGTGAAACTGGAACTCAACCACCATAAAAATTTCAGAAGAAAATCAAACACTTGGAAACTAAAGACAATCCTGCTCAAGAATCTTTGGCTCAACCAGGAAATCAAAGAACGGAAACACTTCATGGAAACCAATGAGAATGAAGATACATCGATCTAAAACCTATAGGATACAGCAAAGGCAGTCCTAAGCGGGATATACATAGCCATCCAACCCTCACTCAAAAAAATAGAAAAATCCCAAATATACCAACTCTCATTACACCTTAAAGAACTGGAAAATCAACAAAAAATTAAACCAATTCCCCACACAAGAACGGAAATAATTAGGATTAGAGCACAGATGAATGAATCAGAAACTAGAGATACAGTAGAACACATCAACGAAACTAGAAGCTGGTTCATTGAAAGAATCAATAAGATTGATAAACCATGGGTCAAACTAATCCAAAAGAAAAGGGAGAAGACCCAAATGAATAAAATTATGAATGAAAGGGAGAGGTCACAACTAACACCAAGATAATAGAAACAATCATCAGAAATTACTATCAACAATTATATGCCAATAAGTTTAACAACCTAGAAGATATGGATACATTCCTAGAAACTATAAACTTGCAAGACTGAAACAGGAAGACATTGACAATCTGAATAGACCTATATCTAGTAACGAGATGGAAGCAGTGATCAAAAACCTCCTCAAAAACAAGAGTCCAGGACCGGATGGATTCCCTGGGGAATTCCACCAAACATTCAAAGAAGAAATAAAACGTATACTCCTGAAGGTCTTTCAAAAAATAGAAACAGAAGGAAAACTTCCAGACTCTTTCATGAAGCCAGCATTATCCTAATACCCGAACCAGACAAAAACCCCATCAAAAAGGAGAACTTCAGACCAATATCTCTGATAAATATGGATGGCAAGATTCTCAACAAAATCCTTGCTAACAGAATCCAACAATACATTAAAAAGATTATCCACCATGACCAGGTGGGATTTATTCCAGGGATGCAAGAGTGTTTCAACACTCACAAATCAATCAACATGATAGAACAAATCTATACGAGAAGAGAGAAGAAACACATAGTACTCTCAATTGATGCAGAAAAGGCTTTTGACACAATACAACATCTGTTCCTGATTAAAACTCTTCAAAGTATAGGGATAGGGGCACATTTCAACCTCATAAAATCTATCTATGAAAAACCTCATAAAATCTATCTATGAAAAACCCACAGTGAATATTCTCAATGGGGAAATACTGAAAACCTTCCCTCTGAGATCAGGAACAAGAGAAGGATGCCCACTCCCACCACTACTGTTCAGCATAGTGTTAGAAGTCCTAGCAACAGCAATCAGACAACAGAAAGAAATAAAAGGTACTCAACTTGGCAAAGAAGAAGTCAAACTCTCTGTCTTTGCAGATGACATCATACTGTATGTGGAAAACCCAAAAGACTCTACCCCCAAAATACTAGAACTCATACAACAGTTTGGTTATGTGGCAGGATACAAAATCAATGCACAGAAATCAGTTGTGTTCTTATACACTAACAATAAAAATATAGAAAGGGAAATTAGAGAATCTATTCCGTTTACTATAGCACCAAACACCATAAGATACTTAGGAATAAACTTAACCCAAGAAGCCAAGGATCTGTACTTGAGGAGCTACAGAACACTCATGCAAGAGATTGGAGAAGACACAAAAAGATGGAAGAGCATTCCATGCTCATGGATCAGAAGAATAAACATTGTCAAAATGTCTATACTGCCCAGAGCAATCTATACTTTAAATGCCATTCCGATCAAAATTCCACCAACATTCTTCAAAGCATTGGAACAAACAATCCTAAAATTTATATGAAACCAAAAAAGACACCGAATTGCTAAGGAATTGCTGAAGAAGAAAAATAAAGCTGGGGGCATCTCATTACCTGACTTCAGGCTTTATTACAAAGCTGTGATTACCAAGACAGCATGGTACTGGCACAAAAACAGAGAAATAGACCAATGGAACAGAGTAGAGAGTCCATATATGGTCCCACAAATCTATGGTCAAATCATCTTCGACAAAACAGGAAAAACTATCCAGTGGATTAAAGACAGTCTCTTCAATAAATGGTACTGGGAAAATTGGACAGCTACATATAAAAGAATGAAACTAGACCATTCTCTTACACCACACACAAAGGCAAACTCAAAATGGATGAAAGACCTCAACGTGAGGCAGGAATCCATCAAATCCTGGAAAAGAACATAGGCAGTAACCTCTTTGACATCGTCCACAGCAACTTCTTTTAAGACACGCCTCCAAAGGCAAAGGAGACAAAAGCAAAAATGAACTTTTGGGACTTTATCAAAATAAAAAGCTTCTGTACAGCAAAGGAAACAGTCAACAAAACAAAGAGGCAACCCACAGAATGGGAGAGTATATTTGCAAATGACACTACAGACAAAGGGCGGATATCCAAGATCCATAAAGAACTACTCAAACTCAACATCCAAAAAGAAGATGAAAACATCAAAAAATGGGCAGAGACATGAAGAGACACTTCTCCATAGAAGATATACAAATGGCTAACAGACACATGTAAAAATATTCATCATCACTAGCTATCAGGGAAATTCAAATCAAAACCACACTGAGATACCACCTTATACCAGTCAGAATGGCCAAAATTAACAAGTCAGGAAACAACAAGTGTTGGAGAGGCTGTGGAGAAAGGGGAACCCTCTTACACTGTTGGTAGGAATGTAAACTGGTGCAGCCACTTTGGAAAACAGTGTGGAGATTCCTTAAAAAATTGAAAATAGAGCTACCCTATGACCCTGCAATTGCACTATTGGGTTTTACCCCAAAGATACAGATGTAGTGAAAAGAAGGGCCATATGTACCCCAATGTCCATCGAAGCAATTGCCACAATCGCCAAATTGTTGAAAGAGCTAAGGTGCCCGTCAATAGATGAATGGATAAAAGATGTGGTACATATATACAATGGAGTACTACGCCTCCATCAGAAAGGATGAATATCCAACTTTTGTAGCAACATGGACTGGACTGGAAGAGATTATGCTGAATGAAATAAGCCAAGTAGAAAAAGTCAAGTATTACATGGTCTCACTTACTTGTGGTGCATAAGGGGTAATATAGAGGACAATAGGAGAAGGAAAGGAAATGGGAAGTAGGGTAATTCAAGGGGGGAAACGAAACATGAGAGACTTTGGACACAGAAACAAACTGAGGGACTTGGAGGGAGGGGGTTGGGGGATAGGAGAGCCTGGTGGTGGGTACTGAAGGCACCTATTGCATGGAGCACTGAGTGTGGCGAATGGGCAATGAATCTTGGAAAACTGAAAGAATAAAATAATTTTAAAGTAAAAAAAAAAGAATCCACTGGATGGCAAAATCAACAGGTCAGACCAACAGTACCAAACAAAGGTTAAAATCTAACAGGAATTAAGTTAAATACCCACATTTGGTTCTAAACAAAAGGGAAAAAAAAAAGAACTATATACATGCAAGGAAAAGGAGATGGTACGTCTGAATATCCCAGGTCACAAGGATTAACCATAAACTCTCACATTGGAGATATCACTACTATTACTATGTTAGCGGGACCTGAAACCTTATCATAGAATTGTTGCTCCTGTTTTCTATGCCATGGAAACTATTTGTCTTGTCCTACCTTCCTACTCCTATTTCCATTTTATAGATTAGGATGTGTATTTTAAGTATACAAGAGGCTGCTTTAGATGCTTTTCCTCTTCTAAAATACCATCTAAGCTGGAGAAGCAAGAACTTGAAAGAGTACCAGAAAGAGTCAAAGAAACCTGTGTTTGAATTCATGTACTTATATATATACATGGAGATCTGGCTTCTGTATTTGCCAGCTTTGTGCCTTGGCCAACTTATAGAACTTCCCTGAGCCTCAGTTTTCCCTTCTGTAAAATGGAGGTGATAATACCAAACCTATAGTATTTTTGTGACTATTCTACTGATGTATTTCAAGTTTTCAGTAGGTACTTTACAACACTTAACTGCCTTCGCATGCCTTCACGGAAGGCAGCTGTTGAGAATATAATATGATTTACTCACAATTTCCCTTTATTCGGTGATTTAATAATTTTATTTAAAGTCGTTATTTTCAAAAGCAGGGGTGTGCACTGTCCTTATCACAGGAGGAAACACCTTAAGATTAACCCACCTGAAGTCTTGAATCTCACTATGAATGCCATATTGAAATGGCAAATAATCAGTGTATAAAGAAGATTGATCATGATAGTGAAAGATATAGACCCTAAATACAGAATAGTTGAAGAACCAAAAAATAGCCTAATTGGGAAATTAAAATGCAGGATGCAGAGGAACATAAAGGCTGTCTTCAAATACTCTCAGGGACGTCACACAGAAAGGTCTACTGCTGCAAAAGGCAGAAGTAAAAACCAAGAGTGAGTGTTACCAAAGCACTGCTTTGGGTTCACCCTAAATAGGAATTATTTATCATAAATAAGAATTTAAGGATGCCTGGGTAGCTTAGTCATTAAGCCTCTGCCTTCAGCTCAGGTTATGATCCCAGGGTCCTGAGATCGAGCCCCATGTCACCATGTCATGCTACTTGCTCAGCAGGGCAGTCTGCTTCCCCCTCTCTCTCTGGCCCTCCTCATACTCTCTCTCTTAAATAAATAAAGCCTTCAAAAATAAAAAAGAAATTAGAACGGGCAAAGCTGAGGGACTAAATGACAGTTTGTCAGGTATGCTGCAGAGATGTCTCTGCATTGTCTTGAAGGTGACAATACTCATTTCTTATATATAATATATGAATATATAGATATGAAAATAATCCATTTCCAATTATAAGATGGTATGAGTCTATTATTCTATAATGGATGACAAGGAGATTCTTGAGACTTGAGACTGAAGGCAATTACACAGTGTCTTTGGATCATTTGAAACACATACTTGTAAGTGATGGGGCTATGCCTCAAGTACCTCGCCTCTGAAACAGCAGGATTCCAGCCCTCTCTCAAAGCATCTCTGGGTTATATCTAACAGTAACCAACAGTGTGCCTCACTTTTATTGAGTCAAACCTATCAGCAGCAGACACCATCAAGTGTCTGTGTACACATCTGATCTGTATAAACATCTGTATACACATCTACCAAGCAAATCAGAGTAGCCTGACAGCACTGCCAGTCACAAGAATACCATGTCCATGAACACTACATCTGGAGATTTATGATGCTAGGTTAATGGCTCTGGCTTCCAGGCAGAAACAAGGCCAGTTTCCACATACCTGGACACCCTTCTTTGTCTCTTGGGTCTTAGAGCAGCTCTGCCCAGGCCCATAATCTCTCAAAATCCCAATCTAATAATGTCAGCCTCTGTCTCAGTTGCTCAGTCTCTATCCTGTCTGTTTAAAGCCAAGCCAGGTGGTCAATTGGGAACAGTCGGCACATCCTCTTCATCCTTCTTCTCCATTCCTCCCTCCTCCTTTTTCAATTCCCTGTGTCTCTATAAACTACCTAAGACAAATTCTATTTCTAGTTCTCTGTCACTAAACCAAAACATCAATGTATACAACCAAACAAATTTGACCGGGTGTAGATTTGTGTTGGGAATGGGAATAGGTGGTATGTCAGTGGTAATATTTAGAAAGGGGGAAATTATTGTTTATTTCAGACCAAATTCTGTGTTCTGCTTTTCTTTTTAAGAAGTTGAATGTAAACCCTTTTAAGATAACTACAAATAAACTAGCATTATAATTCCACAAAGAGTGTTCTTCTATGCACTGTAGAAATAGGCCATTAAATTTGCATGTCTAAAGGAAATTTTCAGTGATTGCTTTCCTTAAACACAATCAGTATGGTCAGCCCATGTAACTATAAGAAAAAGGTGAAAACAGTAAATGATCCAACTTTGTCTCCTTGAGTGAATTAGGAATAAAGAAGTCTTTTTTAACAGCTATACCTGGGAACCTGGGTGGCTCAGTGGGTTAAAGCCTCTGTTTTTGACTCAGGTCATGATCTCAGGGTACTGGGACCAAGGCCCGCATCGGGGCTCTCTGCTCAGTAGGGAGCCTGCTTCCTCCTACCCCTCTGCCTACTTGTCATCTCTCTCTCTGTCAAATAAATAAATAAACAAAAGTCTTTAACAGCTAAACCTACATTTTAATCTGACTTTATAATATGAAACAGCAAAGTGCATTGAGCCCTTTTTAAGGCCCTTATCTGCTTCATCTCCAGATGTAGGAGTATTTTGGTCTTAAATAGAAACTGATTTTCCCCTAGAGGGAAAAACTGGAGCTAAAATAGTTAATATTCCTATTACAAAGGAACAGTATACCCCAGAAAAAAAATTACATGGTTTCTGATGCCAGGGCTGTGTCTAATTAGTACCATAATTTTGGAAATTTACTTTACATTTCTGAGCTTCAATTTCATATTCTATAAAACTAAGGTATTGGATGCCTGACATTCCCTCTAGTTCTAAAAAAGAAAAAAGAAAGTCTATTATTCTAAGCCACAAAGGGTTTTGGGCGTTTATTTACAGAAACATTTTGATTTCTGTTTCTTTTAGTAGAGAAAGAAGGATACTTTTTTTATCTCTCATCTTCCTACTCCAAAGCATGAAGTTAATTAAACTCAGTAAAACATTTATCATATTTAGCCAAATGTTTTCAGTGTCTAGAGTATTGCTTTGACAATTACAAGATAAAATATATTGTTGCCATACTTTTTAAAAAGTAGAGTCCCTTCTTTCTACCAGGTTTATCAGAGTAGGTATGCAGTGACTATTCCAAAGACAAGATTTCCAAGAACAGAGAGGAATTCAGATTTAAGAAACAGAGTTTTTACTTAAATATTCCACTGACTAGCTGGATGAGTTTGGGCAATGACCTTAATTACTACCTCCAAAAATCTTCATCCATGAATTAGGACGAAGTTTGTCTATCTTATTAGCAGTCTTGCTTTAAAGATCAAATGAAGTATTCATTTAGCCAACTTTAAATACTGTCACTTTCAAACTATATGGAATCGTATTTAAAATGATGATATTTATAAAGCAAATAGTTTCCCACCCAAATCTTTAAATGGTATTCACATTGTGAGAACATTATTTGAAATCTTTTACAATCATCAACTCCTTTTAATTTTCAAAACAACTGGCGAGTTGGGCTATTATTATCCACAATCTATAAATAGAACACTGAAACTTGGAAAGGTTAAGCAACTTATCCAACCTTTAACAGCTTATCAGTGGCTAACCTAGGATTTTAACACAATCAGTCTGGATCTAGGTTCCATTCCCGTAATGCCTGTCTTATGCTGTTCTCACTTGGAAAACTCAGACATATTGTACAAATATTGGCCACTATTATTCTACTATTATTATCATTATCATTATTATTGTCACTTCTTTTCTCACTTTTTCTTCTGGAACTGAGAGTAAGAAATTGAAGGTTTACAATGTGTGTCAGGTGTGTGCGCCAACCCTTAGCATAAGCCAGGAGCAATTTTTTAGGATATTTGAGTTACAAAAATCAAATAATTAAACTGATAAATTATATAAAGCATTGCTTTTATATTAAAAAATATAAATATTTTTAAAGACTAAAACAAATTTCACAAATGTTTTATGACAAAGCATGAAATTTCAAATAACTTTCAAGTATAAAGCAGTCAGCTATATCCCCATTAGGGGCACATATTGATGGATAAGGACGACACTCCATGGATTACACATGGTCAACACCTCATTAAGGAGTCAAACAATACCAATTGGTAATAATAATGCATCTCTTGGTTATATCTGGGACTTCTTATATGTTAACTGCAAAACAGTGACATAATTTTCATATATTTTTCCATTTCCTATTACCTTATTTCTTCTTAGATCTTGAATTGCTATAGGGAATGCCTGGAAATTGTAGCAAGGTCACCAGGACCAAAATATCCTTGTAACAGCCTGATGGGTAAAGTTGTATCTTCACTGGGAACTGCCCTCTGCTGGCTGCAGGGAACTGGGCCTATGACTGGCTGACCTGGGAATACAAAAGCTAAGCCTTCCTGCCTTAGTTTGGGAAACCCCTGAAAGGCATCGCGGTTGGAGAGCTAATAGGGGCTAAGGCTTCAGTTATATCCCCATAATAGACCAGCTTTTGTCTTTGCCCTGTTTTGTCTTCCCCACTTCCTTAAAAACACCTCCAGAGCACATTCGCCAAAAGCTTCTGTATGCAACTTCATGTCTCAGAGACTGCTTCCAGGGAACCCAGCCTAAGGATTGGATTGTTCAGCCCCTGTGGTTTAGACTTAACTGATTAGTTAACTAAGGTTAAAAAACAAGCCCAGAGTGTTGAGAGCAGAGTTAAATGATACTGAAATCATCAAGCTTTCAAGTACCAAGGCAGGTGGGGAAACAAATATCAAAGTCAAAGTTATCATCAAACATCAAGGTTAGGAACTAAAAACGCAAGCAAGGTTGGTGCAACTTAACACAAGTGGACAGTCTCCCTGGTCCAGGGGTTATTTCAAAGAATAGGGACAGTCTTATGTTAAAAGTGTGACTCAGAAATTGACAATTCTGAAGCTAGTGATCAATAATCAATACATACAAAAGATTCAACAACAAAATAAGAATATGACAGTTCAAAGAAGCAAAGAAAAAGTCCCCAGACATTGTCTTAATTTTTATCTTGTTACTGAACCTCTGTTGTCTAAATAGGCTGTACTCTCTTTGCTTTTATGAGTTTCTTCATCTTTATTTTAAAAAAAAGCAACTAAAAGTCTTCTGAAAATTCTTATGTAAGAGTAAAATATAAAAATTATCTTCATGAAAGGTATACCGTAATAAGGAATTACCAGTCCACAATGTAAGCGAAACGAAATCATATATAGAGATATATGAGTAGGGAAGTTGCTTTTGTCTTGAGGGTATATGCAAATATTGTCACATTTGAATTTTGATGCAGATGGTCAACCAGAGCAAAGGGGACAAAGATCAAAACTGAGGATCCACAGTGACAGGGATTCTAGCAGAACTACTTTTCAAAATAATCTGAAACATAAAAGGGCTATATTCTCAAAGTAAATGTGAATCTGACCTGGATCAGCCTTCAAACTGCTGTGTAGATTCTAGTTCCTGCTGCAGGAGTCATTCAGCCCATCTCGGGCTCTGAACTTGCTTTCCGGTAGCTTCAGACAGACAAAACCCCCAGGCAGCTGGGGGGAATTAACACACACCTCTGGGGGAAGGTACATTCATGCTGAGCCTCGAGTCCTATGGACAGCACACATTCTAAGACCAGCATGGGAAGAGATGCGAGAACCAGAGGAAGCAATGGTCAGGGGAACACAACTGCAATCTTCAGGTATTCAAGTAATTACACAAAGGCAGTGTTACTGACCACGATTCTCCTTGACCAAACCACAGTCAGGGTCTGCTGAGCCTTGTTTCTGAATAGGCCTCAGCCTTATCCCTCACCTTGTCCTTGGCCTGAGAGCATTAGCAAGAATCCTGCTGATTCAGAGATTCCCACACTCTTTGTGTGTCTGTTTGTGAGTGACTTTTGTTTTCATTTTTTAAATTTAACTTCAATTAATTAACATTTAACGTATTATCGGTTTCAAAGTTAGAGGTCAGTGATTCATCAGTCTTATGTAACACCCAGTGCTCATCATATCACGTGCCCTCCTTAACGCCCATCATCCCGTTACCCCATCCTCCTCCCACCCCCTTCCCTTCCAACAACCTTCAGTTTGTTTCCTCAAGTTAAGAGACTCTAGGAGACTCCCACATTCTTAGTATCTGATCTCGTTCCTTATCTTCCACTTTTAATGGATAAACTCTTTAACTGCTGGTATCAGGAATCATGTTAGGTCAGTTTAGCAAGAATGTTCCTACTCTTGAGACTCCTTGAAATACTTTTCCATCCATGGAGCCCTTCACTCTGTTTGTTGGCTATAAATCCCCAGCTGTCTTTGCTACATTCAGAGTTAAGACTACTGACCCTCCCCTACTGTAATACCCCTATTGAACTATTCTTGAATAAAGCCTTCCTTACATTACTATACTTCATGAACTAACATAAAAAGGTTAAAATATCTGCAAGAAATAAGAAAGTATAAGAACTGTCACAGTAACTTAGAAAAGGAGATCCTTGAGAATGACAAATATAAATGCAATAACTAAAATCAAACTCACCATAGTCTTTTGATTTACATCCTGTTTACCACAAGATGTATGTAAGGATCAGCAAAGAAAATAAAAAATGAATATAGAAGAGACTCTTAACTCGAGGAAACAAACTGAGGGTTGTTGGAAGAGAGAGGGTGGGGGAGGGGGTGACTGGATGATGGGCATTAAGGAGGGCACATGATGGAATGAGTGCTGGGTGTGTAACCGATGAATCACTAAATTCTACATCTGAAACAAATAACACACAAGATGATGATTAACCTAATTTAAATAAATTTTTTTTAAAAAAGAAATGAATCTCTACAGAATGTATAGAAATGATTACGTTACAAGCTCCAAGGGCTGTATGGCTCCTTTTCAAATCCTTATTAACAGCAGGAATCAGAGAGAAGGAGAGAACCACAACTACAAAATATGCCATTTCCCCCCTTAGAAGTGGCTTGCTTCAAGGGTCTTCAACCAAAAAGGATTTCTCAAAGTATATTTTTACTCACAATGTATGTAAAATGTCTCCTTGTGATTGTTTTCTTTATTTTCTTTTAATCAAATAAAGAGTACTTTACTGAAGAAAGCTCTTGGTCATCCACACACTTGAAGGAAAAGCAGAGGACACAGGAAGTCAGTGAAAGGACAGTGATATCTACTGAGAAAATACTATGAGTCAGAAAATGTACAGCACACACTGCAATTATTTGCCTGTTTATGCTGGTAACAATATAATGTACTCATAGAACTTACTGTCTCTTCTGTATCCATTCTAGTATTTATAGAAATTTAGGTAAGGTTGCAGAATAATAATAATAAATAGCATTTATAAGGTGCTTCTGTGTAACTGGCTCTATATTGGACTTTTTGAAATACATGATTCCATTTCATCCCAATACGGTAGATTACTAACACTTCTAGAAGATAAAAAGACTTAGGGCCAAGCTTGCACTTCTAGTCAGTAGAGGAACTAGGATTAAAATTCTGGTTTGTGTGACTTCAAAGTACATCCTCATAATCTTTATGCTCTGGTTCCTTCCATGTTTGAAGAAACCATGGTGCCATACCAGAAAGGGAATTACAGTGCTCCAATAATAGTTGCCAGTCTTTTAATCAGTGCACTATTTCTGTACATTACCCTAATTTTTTTTTTTTAAAATAGCAGTTTAGGGAGCCTGGGTGGCTCAATTGGTTAAGCGACTGCCTTCGGCTCAGGTCATGATCCCGGAGACCCAGGATCAAGCCCCAGCTGGGGCTCCCTGCTCAGGGGAAACCTGCTTCTTCCTTTCTCAGTCCCTCTGCTTGTGTTCCCTCTCTAGCTGTGTTTCTCTCTGTGAAATAAATAAATAAAATCTTTTTTTTTTTTTTAAAGCAGTTTATAGGGCGCCTGGGTGGCTCAGTGGGTTAAAGCCTCTGCCTTCGGCTCAGGTCATGATCTCAGGGTCCTGGGATTGAGGACCGCATCAGGCTCTCTGCTCAGCAGGGAGCCTGCTTCCTCCTCTCTCTGCCTGCCTCTCTGCCTACTTGTGATCTCTCTGTCAAGTACAGAAATAAAATATTTAAAAAAATAAAAGCAGTTTATAATTAATAGTTGACCATCTGATTTTGTTTTGTCAGTCAAATTGCATTCACCAGTTTAGATAAGTTTCTGGATGCATTGATTCTTTAATAAACATTATTTCTTCACCAATATTTCATATCAGAATGATCATAAATACTGCCAACATCAATCTATTGGTATTTATTTTAAAAAATTTGGAAAGTTAAGCTTGTACTTCTGAATTTGGAAATCTAGAAAGAGCCTGTGGTTGTTGTTCTTGTTTTTGTGCTTCATCCACTACCATTATCCCATTTCAAACTGAGGCCTAGAACAGAATAAATTTCTGTGGTAACTTTATTATGAAAGCAACTAACAGTATCTCTGCACAGATAAGATGCTGACAGAATTAAAGAAGAGAAAAAGATCATACACACACACAGAGGAATTGAGTTTAAGTGAGTCTTCACTTAAATTTTGAAACATTGGAACATTGGTTCACCTCCTTAAACCCTTCCTAGTCAATGTTCTTGATCACATTTGTTAATTCTTTTATTACCTAGAATATAATCTTTTCTTGTCTGAAAACTCAATACCATTCAAGGCTCTAGGTGTTCACTTTATATCTTCCCTCCTATATTGAATTTCAATTCCCCCAATACCCTTTATTTATATCTTTTTGTTAAAGAAAACAAAAGAAAATAATAGTTGAGTATGTGTGTTGCTTCTGTCAGGTTAATAAAAATGTGCAACTTCCCTAAACAGTTCCTTCTCTTGTTCAGCTTGTTCTTGTCTATTCCTAGCAAAAACATATGTATTTTTTTATTGTATTCAGGTTTTTCCCCATAGATGTCAGGATAGTCTGGGCTTGGGCTATCCTGATCATATTGCTACAGACCTGTCTACTCTGTTTTAGGACTTCCATTCCCACTCTCAGGTTAGTGATTTCAGGAACCTTTGTCAATTCCTCCTGTTTTTTTATGTGTTCTTTTCAAAGCTGATATCAGAGCAGTCTCTGTATAGTCAAATTGTTCTTTTCTTTTTTCTTTTGCATATAATTATCAAAATTTTGTCAGAATTCCACTCTAGAAGATCCCGTCATTCTTTTATATCAAATTTCATTTAAATTTGGTTATATGACTAGAAAACTAATGTAGGCTCACTGAAAAAAATGTTTTTCAATAATACAGAAGTTTAGAGCCAATAAAAGGTTAATTTCCTCTGTGCCCATACCAATTCCAGTTCTATACCCAAAGGTAGCTGTCATTCATACTTTGATGTTTCAATATCATTTCCCAGATATTTATTGGGAAAGTCATTGAATGGACATGACCGCTGGTTACCTGCAAGCTGACCAGGACAACTGGAAGCTTCTCAACACCCACCATCTTTAGAACATACGTTCTACCCACCATTCCCAAGGTGAGGATTGTTTTAAGAACACAGCCTTGAAAGTAAGGTGGTGTTGAGACCATCAAAACTGAGTATGTGCTAAGACGATTTAAGGTCTTCATATAAACTTTTTTTGAGATTCAGGTGGGCAAGTGTAGAGATATACTCATCTTGGGGCCACCCAAGACAAGCCTTGTATGTAAGTTCCCTTCCTTCCTGAACCTGCCACCTTCCAATCTGGAGTGGTCTTTCTGGTTCTTCTCTCTGCCTCTCCTTGTCCTTCAGGTTTGGGGGCAGTCTTGAATGTCACTAGGGACACTCCTGAAGTTTTGAACCAATAACATTTAAATATGGCCTTGGATGTTTAAACACCAAAAGTTTTTAAGACTTAAAACAGTCTATTCTTTGATCATCACTTTATATAAACCAAAGTGCCATAATATTGCAAGGAATGACAGTACATAAAGCTATTGTGTTATATCATACATTATGTTTGGTAATGATGCTACAAATGATCAGTAGGTATTGCCAGGAATCCTTGTTCTCTGTGACATAGCCAGAGGGTGTGGGACTTAACGCAGGGGCTGTGTTATTGTCCCAGCATTGTTGCTGGCGTGGCATAAGTTGTCTTGAATTTATAGTCACTTATATATTTAGAGAGTTAAAGCTCTTTTTAAACCACTGAATTGTTCAAGTGTACATTATATATTCAAATCTTTCTTCTATTATAGTGCACCATGGATTTAAAATATCTAAATGTTGAAAATAGCATGAAACCAAAGCATGGCAAATGTTGACTGTGAATAAATGATACATATATGGGTATCGTTTTTGTTTTTTTTTTTTTTGGCCTTTTAAAATCTAGCATAGTCACTGTGGAATTGTTTTTACGTCAGTACATCCAATTCTCCCTCACACTATTTAATAGCTGCATGAGAATTCTTAGCTTGCATATCAGTTGTGGTCTGAATGGGAAATGTGTGGGGACAGGGGTAAGGGAACCAGCAAGGTATGGTAAAGCATCCAGATTTCAGCAACAGAAGAAAGTAGCTATCACTTTGAAGCCTGGGGAAACAGGAAGAGAATTTTCTTTGTTACTGGAACCTAGAGAGAGCTGTGGCCCTGGGTGGAGGAGGTAGGAAGATGCAGCAGGGGTTGCTTGTCCAGACCTAACCAGTGAGGTCTGGCTATAGTTGGCGGATGCCATCACTAGTATGGCCGAGAGTTAGAAGAGGAGAGATACCCGCAATGCCCTTCCACTCCCTCATCCTGTTGGTGCCATCACAGGCTGTGACAAACTCAATGCCGGAGGGTAAGGGACCCCAAATCGGCTTCCTAGGAATCAGAACAGGGCAGACAATGGATATTGAGGGGCAATCACAGAAAAAGAGCATTATATATATTTAGGAATCATTTTAAATATGTTGATTGATGGCCTGCTATGTATCAGGCATTGTTTTAGGCCAAGGGGTTACAGCAATGAGTGAAACAGACCAATGTGCTGTTTTCAAAGAGCTTATAATTCTGGAGTGGGAGAATAATTAATCTAACACATATCTGGTGATTATCAGGTGCCAGATGTTCTAAGTGCTTTATATATATTGCCTCATTAAATAAATCAATAGCACAAACTTGTTAACCATTCTATAATGATGGAACATTATACATAATGTCCAATTTTCTTTTCTTTTTGCTATTACCAACAATGACAAAATAAATTTTCTGGAGCATCCATCTTTGTGCACACATTAAAGTAATCCTGTGGAAAAGTTACCTAGACATAAAACTGCTGAGTCAAAGGAAAGGAAATTTTTTTTAACTTAATAGACCCAGTCAAATAATTCCCCAGAAAACTGTACCAATTCACATACTCAACCATGAGAGTGCCACTTTCCCTTTTGCAAAACCTGTTATCTCACACTCCTAATCATCGAAGCAGGAAATGGGACATCACTGCTGTTTTAATAGATGTTCGCCTGATTTTGACATTCAGCATGTCTTTTTATATTTACAAGCAATTACTATGAATTGTCATAGTATTTTTCTATTTTTCATAGCTGGATTGATTGCCTTTTTTAAATTGTTAACATTTTAAAAATATACTAAAGTTAATAAACTTTTATATAAGTTTTTTTTTTCTTTTACAAATGTTTTCTCCCAATGTGGTTCTTGTCACTTTATTTAAGGTATCTTGCATTCTACAGTATGCATTAATGTTTGTTAAGTTACATTTCTCAATCTTTTCTTTCATGGGCTTTGAGCTTAGAGGGTATTAGGAGACCTTTTGCTATCCCAAGGGAATAAAAATATTTTCTTTCTGTCTTTTTTTTCTAACAACTCTGTGAACTTCTAAATGTAGATATTTGATTTATATGGAGTTTCTTTTTGCATTAAATGAGTGTTAAGATTATAAAATTAATCTTTCCCATATGGGTATCCAATTGCTACATACTACTTACTATATAGCAAGTCTTCCCCCAACCCAATTATTTGAAATATTATTTCTATTATAAATTAACATAATTTGTTAATGATGAATCCTATTTGCAGTTCTGAGATAAATATACTTGGTTATATTAGTCTTTTAACACAGTGAAGGGCTTAATTTGCTGATTTAGAAAATTGTGCTTGTGTTCCTATGTGATGTTGAGTTATTATTATGTTTATGGATAGTTTTGCCTTAATTAGACTAGGGCAATGGTAGCCTTGTGATAAGTAAAGCTTTAATCTTTTTCTCTACTTTGAAACAACCTAAATAACAGGAATTAGAGACAACTCTTCAGTGCCTGAAAGGATTTGATTGAACTCATATGCTAAACAGATGTCATTTAAAACAGTGCCGCTTTACTTAATTTCTCTTTTTCTGGATTTTTTTTCTTTTTTGGTTGGTTTCTTAAGGTATATTGCTTGTTCTTCAGTCTTTTTTTTTTTTTTTTTGACACTCATGTCTTCTTAGGAAATGATTAGTTCGTCTAGATTTTCAAGTATGTTGCTTCAGACTTGCTAGATTTTTTAATATTTTATTCACTAATTGTTTTAAAAGTTACTTTTTGGTACTTAAAATCACATATACTTTTAAAAAATTATCTGTATTATGAAGCCTAAATTTATCATTGCTCATTCCGTCTCTCTGTGTCTTCTTGGAATTGTTTTCTAATATCTCAAATTAAAGTCTTAATATATTTATTTTTATTTCATTTTCTAATAAATGTTCTTAAGGTTATAACTGTTCCTCTAAGAACCAATATATAGCTAGAACACAAGCTAGTGTGGGAGGGAGAGTGGGAATAAGTTATTATTCAAATACTTTTCATCCCTACTTATCTCAGAAGATATTGAAATGGAAGTTTGGGCTGACACTCGTGAACACTACAAATAGCTTCTCAAGTTTAGGTGGCAGAACCACAATGCAGAATTTTCAAGGGAAGTATTTATGAAACTTTAGACAGCTCTTAAGGTCCTCACATACATCTAAGATACAATGAGTCAAGAGTTGAATTTGGAGGAAATTGTTGAGAATTTCTCTAGATTGAACTCAGCTCTGTGTCACAATCCCTCTGGATTCCCACAGGAAAGAAGAGAGGGGAGTGTGCTACTCCTCAGCCCCTCATCACTAGAAGGGGAATTGGAGGTGGCTACTCAAAGTTGAACCTGTGGACCCTTCAGTTTGAAGACAGAAGCAGTACACTGGGGGCTGAGTGGAGCCTGGGAAGGTTGAGGACAACATGCTGGCTGAAGTGACCTCTGTGGGAGCAAAGCAGTAATTTGAAGTTTGGTAGGAAGCTGATCTTTCAAGGTCTTAAGAGAAAGACTTGCAATTTTCATGAAGAACCAGATATTTATAGAAAGGAAGCATGCCCCCCCAAGTTTGTCATCCACCCATCCTAGCTAATTAGAGGCATCAATTAGTCAGGAAAAGAGAAGGAATAGAAGAAATACCAGAGAGGAAAAAAACAACAAGCTTCCTTAGATATTTGCCTGCAATAGCTCTTGGCATGGAGAGGGAGAGATGTCATAAATCAAGGTTAGAGTTTTTAACGATTACATAGGACCAAGCACTTTAATAGCCAAACTGAGACAGTTTGACAAAATTAACAGGAATTATTACTTTAGGGAAAATCATGGGGCTACCTAGTTAAATTGAGCCAGGAAAAGGGGAAAAATAGGCCTACTGAAGAGCTGCAAAAGGCCAATGAGATGCAAAGTAGAGTTCCTTTATCACTACAACCACTGAGTCATGTTTGTTCACTTTGTGGTTACGCTGCCTGAACTGATGGTTTGAAAGGAAGTATTACCATCTCCTATTCTGGCTATGTCTTTATATTCTAGCCCTTATATGTTTCCTCTGGTTTGCTTTGCATATTTTTAACTTATGTGACTAGAAAAATGAAGACTCCTGATGGCTGAAAGTTTTTAAAATATACATTGTGTCAAAATAAAATAGCCTTCTTTATCCAAAAAAATTTATCACATTAAGTTCTATTTTTTACCTATATTAATATTTTCATGGTTGTTTTTAAAATACGTTTATTCTTGGTATTTTTTTTCCCATCCTGCATTTTAAAACTGTGTCATTTTGTTTGGGATGTGTTGCTTGAAAAATAGCATTTAAGTAAAGTTTTTTCTTTGTGTATTTGTTTTTATTCTGGATTTCTCTATTTAACTTCTTACCCAGTCCAGTGGTATCTGTCTCATAAGAAAATGTAACCTTTTCTATTTAGAGTATCCCATATTTTCTATTTATCTGATGTACTTTTATTTATTCATTTCAGTATAATGAAATTTAAATACAGTAAATTATTTTAGATTATTAATTTATCATGGGAACTTATTACCTCAGTTGCTCTTTTCCTGAGCTTCTGGTCAGGATTCTCTATTCCAGTCGATAAATACACAATTCAAAATAGTATAAGAAAAAAATGTACATGTGTGTTTATGTATAGGCTGAAAAAAAAAAAACCACGGAACAGCAAAAGGGAAGTTGGACTCAGTGTTGACAGACTATCAGGGCGTAACCAGTGTCAGGTAATCTCTTCATGTTTTTATTACCAAGCTCAATGTCCTCTCTTTGTTGGCATCTTTCTCTCAAGCTTCTCTTCCATGTTGCTCCTACTCAAACAGTGATACCTTAGGCTCAGCTTCTTGTAATTCATCATCTGAAGAAGGATAAAAAGTCCTTTCCATCTTGTTCTCAGTAAGCCAAAGTGCAGAAAAGAATTCAGATTGACTTAGTTTTGATCAGATGCCTACAGTCAGACCTATGATTGTTACTAGGGATTGGGTCACTGCGACTGGAGATCTGGAATTCTGTTCATAGAAGGAAGGAGAAGGAATCATGGTGCAAAGAGAGACATACTGCTGCCACTAGGTCCTATTCTTCTGGGGGAAGTCTAATCTTCTCTAGTAGTTTAGACATTTTGTAATCTATATTCATTAGCTTAGTGACTTATATTACTATTTAATACATATTTAATTAAGCTTTATATTTACATCTAATTTTTTTCAGTATCTATACCCAATTTTAAATACAACAGAATGTTTAACATGATTTCACATCCCTCATTCACCCGCCATGTTGATATCATGTGAAGATTAAAAGTTCTAGATTTTTTTCAACTTTATAAACTATGTTCCAATAATTATTTGTTTTAACTATGCTCTTCATGGCCCATTTGCCCTTAATAAAAGTAATTTTGTCCACATGTACCTTCTGTTAAAACTCTGTGGTTGAACTTCACTAATATGGCCACTAGATGAAATTTCTCATGGGGCATTACCACAGAGGTTGTTAGTTGAAAATCTACAAATGCAGGCATTTGTTTGCATAGTAATATACACTTGACACTCTGGAGTATATTATATCTATGCATAAGCAAATTATATTCTAAATTCTGGATCAGAATGCCTACCTCAGAAAGTTCTACTCACAGCATGGCCTCGGAACAAATGTTCAAGCTAGCTGCTAGCCTAAAATAATTATAACATGTATTCCAAAAAGTCAGGAAGCCAAATTATGTACTTTTAAAACTTTGGAGTTTTTTGTAGTAAGATATACATGACCTAAATTTGCCATTTTAAGTATACAATTTAGTGGCATTAGTTATATTCACAATGTTGTGTCAATATCATGCCATTTATTTCCCAAACTGTTCTTCACCCCAAAGAAAAACTGTACCCATTAAGGAATAATTTCCCATCCCTTCTCCCCTGATCCCTGGTATCCCCTATTCTAGTATTTTTCTCTATGAATTTCCCTATCTAGATATTTCATATAAGTGCAATCATACAATTATATGTCTTTTTGTAGCTGGCTTATTTCATATATTATTATATAACATACATACACACAGACATATATAAAACATATATTATTTCCAAGATTCATCCAAGTTGTAGTATATTTAATAACATAATTCCTTTTTATGGCTGAATAATATCACATTGTACATATAAGCCACATTTCATTGACCATTCATTTCTTGAGGGGCAATTGAGTTTTTTCCCACCTCTTGGCTATTGTGAGTAATTTTTCTATGAACATGAATGTGCAAGTATATTTGAGTCCCTGATTTAATTCTCCAGAGTATATACCTAAGAGTAGAATTGTTAAGTCATATGGTAATTCAACATATAGCTTTTTGAGGAATAAACTTTTTATAAAACCAAATGAACATAGGTTGATCCTTCAAATTATAGAACCTTACAGAATTCTTAAAAATATTCAGAATATAGAAGTGACTTGGGTTTCCTGGGTGACTCAATCAGTTAAGTGGCTGCCTTTGGCTCAGGTTATAATTCCAGAGCCTGCATGGGGTTCCTTGCTCAGTTGGGAGACTGCTTCTCCCTCTACCTGCTGCTCCCCCAACTGTGCATGCTCTCTCTCTCTCTCTCTCTCTCTCTCTCTCTCTCTCTGTATTTGCCAAATAAATAAATATATAAAATTTAAAAAAAGAAAAGAAAAGAATATATGGGTGCCTGCCTGGCTCAGTTGGAAAAGCATGCAACTCTTGATCTTGGATCATGAGTTCGAGCCCCACCTTAGGTATGGAGATTACTTAAATAAGTAAACTTCAAAAGAATTCAGAATATGGAATGTATGACCAACTAGAAGGGCATGAGAGAAGAGATTCAAGTATTAGATTAGGATTTAATCAGATGATTCTTGAAATATTTAATAACCCAAAGAACTATAACATACTAATGTCTCACAATGAATTCATTTTATCTATCAATAAAATATATCAAGTACAAGAAAGCCACCATAGTGTCCTCATCAGAAGAGTGTAGTAGGCAGGTACAATCTGAAGAGATGCATCACATATCATCAGAGTATAACAGAGGTACTCTCTGACAGAGAAATAGATCCCCAAATGAAGCAAAGAAACTAAACTAAAAAAATACACTTGAAAACCTGGGATAATACAGTCATATTGACTAATAAGATAATTCTAGCACAACAGAAGAAGAGTTTTATTTTTATTTATTTGTTTTAAGATTTCATTTATTTTCAAGAGTGAGAGCAAGCACAGAGGGAGAGAGAGAAGCAGACTCCTTGCTGAGCAAGGATCCTGATGCGGAACTTGATCTCAGGACCATGGCATCATGACCTAAGCTGAAAGCAGTCGCTTAATCAACTGAGCCACCCAAGGTGCCCCAGAAGAGAGTTTTAAAGGAAACAAATAGACTTCTACCAAGACAAAAAGATGTAGTGACATAATGAGTTGAAGTGGTAGGCTAATAAACATCAACCTTAATAAGACTTGAAGTGTATAAATATACAAATAAAACATAAGCTTTACCAAGTGAAAGGTTGAGAACTCAGCTTCAGACCCAATTCCAGAGGCAATTATTATATTGCAGCCTCTACTCTGTACCATAGAATCTTAGCATATCTTGGAAACTATAAAGTATCCTTGAGATACTTTGTACAACTGAGATCCTATGATGTTATGCTATTATGTGTAACTATAAATTTATTTCACCTATCAATGCAATACATTAAGATTCAGGAAAAAAAAAAACACATGATGGTGCCATACACTAACCACTCATCAGCTTTAACTCAGGAATCTAGGATCTGGACTTTTGGGCAGTTTTAGACAATTTCCCAAATGAACTCCTAACTGTAAGTCATCATTGGAGAATACCTGCTCAGACTACCTGTGTTGTTTCAGCACTGAAAAAACCCATTGCATTAACACAGATCAAAGACCAAAACTGTCATTTAAATATAACATCGATGAACAGTAAAACTCTGATATAGAGAAACTAGCTTGTGTTCTAGCTATATATTGGTATTCCCTACTTATGAAATGTCTTTTTCTGAGGAGTAACCTCTTTTGTATTCATTATTTCTATGATAATTAAAACATCTCTCAGGATAGGTATCAGTAAAACCATAATACCCTAGGACTTTAGAAGATGCAGGAATCCGGAAGTTCCCTGATCTGCAAGAGAATGAAGCTCAGAGACTCTAAGGGACTTGCTTCAAACATCCAGTGAGGTAGTGGCAAAAGTGGCTCAGAGACTCTGGGACTCTGTCCTAAATCTCCTGTCATAATGATTTCCCCTTTGTTGTGAATCCACAAATGCATCGCTTAAATTATAGTGAGGAAAACATGAGTGAAAGGAAATCCCAGGAGTCCTGGGATAACTGGTCAAGACCATACTTGCTATTTGTTTTCTCCATCTCCACTGCCATGGTTCTCCTTTTCAGTTAACCTTATTCTCATACATGTCTCATGTTTGTGTAGTCTATGCAGTTGGTGCCCGGTACCCAGGACATGGAGCAGAAAAGGAGACAACAAGGTTGGGTTACTTCCATGACACAGGAAGTACAAACAATCATGATACCAAGTTCCTGAAGAGGAGAAACTCCAGGGGTGTCTAGAAGACGTGCTTCTGTTGGAGGTCCCTTACCACATGTCCAGCCACTCTAGGGACCCCTGATGCTGGAAGCAGGTACCCCTTTAAGGAATGGAATGGTGCCAACCAATGAACATAGCCAGGGATCCTGCAGTTTGAGAAAGCATCTCCAAGTGTGTGCTAGAAATCTGGATCCAGTCTGCATCATCCATGCCAACCCTATTAATGCCAGGAAGGAAGTAGCTTCTCAAATAAAAAGAAGATAAATAGGCTTCTTTGTCAACCAATTTCATACAAAAGTAGCTGAAATGCTACTTAATATGAAGCAAATTGTTGTAAAGGTATAGAGGTTGTTCTCATTTTAAGGAATCTGCATCTAGGTACTTAGGTCTTCAAAAAGAACATGAGATAAAATATGCTCTTCATTGAGCATTTTATGAATCTTTTTAGAAAATATTTTATTTATTTATTTGAGAGAGAGAGAGAGAGAGTAAGTGAGGGAGAGCATGAGAGGGGAGGTCAGCCAGAGAAGCAGACTCCCTGTGGAGCTATGAGCCCGATGTGGGACTCGATCCTGGGACTCCAGGATCCTGACCTGAGCTGAGGCCACCCATGCGCCCCATTGAGCATTTTAAATGATTTCATTTTTTTCTGGTATAATACTTAATTTTACTTCCAATCTTTAGTTATATTTTAGAGTTGATGGCAATTCATAGTTCCATCATTTGAATCTTCTTTTTCCCATAGCCACTCAAATAGAATGAGGACAGTTCTAGAGTTTCTTGAAACCAAGAAAGAATTTGTGCTGAAAAGATCATTCTGTGCAAGCATCAGGTAGCAATAAATAGCATCACACATAAGTGTAATTTGGCCAGGGGAAACATGAATTTCACCATCTTAAAATTCCTCTTACTTCACCATACTCTTTAGTCTGCATTTTTTTCACTTTTTTTTTTTTTTCCTTTGAAGCAAAAGCAACTCTTTTGTTTGCTATTTTGTACATCAAAATTACTTCTTGGGATGCTTTGGTGGCTCAGTCCGTTAAGCAGCTTTCTTTGGTTCAGGTCATTATCCCAGGGTCCTCAAATGGAGCCCCACATAGGGCTCCTTGCTCAGTGGAGAGCCTGTTTCTCCCCTGCCTGATGCTCTCCCTCCTTGTGCTCTCTCTCTCCCTCTCTCTCTTTCAAAAAAAAAACAAAAAACAAAAACAAAAACAAAAAACTCAGTACTTCTTGCTGCAACAGTTTTATGGCATGAAACCATGACTTTAATGATACTTAAAGATATCCTCAGTGCTTGTTTGCTCCTGGTTTTTTCCTAACGTCTACGAATTCCAGTTTGGGCAACCATGGCTGGCAGCCTTAAAAAGAGATACAGGTCATGCTTACAGATGCCCTAAGACCTGGCTGCTCTGGTGTGACAGATCACAGGCAAACTACTAACCATAGACTTAAATTGTTAACATAGCCTTTTCTCTGCTCACCACTATTTCTCCCTCTGAAATTGGTGTTAAGAGTTATCTGCCCTTTGCCCACCCTGTATCAGGACTTGGTCACACTCACCTATTCACACATATCTAGAAAGATGAACTGTTGCTAATTGCAGATCAACTATACTTAACTTAGGTATTTTTGATTTCTTTGATTTTTCTTTCCCCCAGCAAACCTAAACAGACCATATATCTGTGTTCACTCTTATAATTGCTTCCTATTAAGGGGCCATCTTCCCAACTAGTTTATAAACGTTTAGAAGGCAGGAGCTCTGTACAACTCACTTTCTATGCTCTAAGGTATTAGTCACAGAGTAAGTGCTCAGAGAAAACATGTTCAATTAAAGAATTCAAAGAACCAAGCCATGGTGGACTTCTTTTTTATTATTATTATTTTATTTTTTCAATGTTCCAAGATTCATTGTTTATGTCCTACACCCAGTGCTCCATGCAATACATGCCCTCAGTACCCACCACCAGGCTCTCCCATCCCCCCACCCACTCACCCCCAAGACCCTCAGTTTGTTTCTGTTTCTCTCATGTTTCATTTCCCTCCCTGACTTACCCTACTTCCCATTTCCTTTTCTTCTCCTACTGTCCTCTACATTACCCCTTATGCACCACAAGTAACTAAAACTATGTGATACTTGACTTTCTGTACTTGGCTTATTTCACTCAGCATAATCTCTTCCAATCCAGTCCAAGTTGCTACAAAAGTTGGATATTCATCCTTTTTAATGGAGGCGTAGTATTCCATTGTATATATGTACCACATCTTCTTTATCCATTCATCTGTTGAAGGGCACCTTGACTCTTTCCACAGTTTGGTGATTGTGGCCATTGCTGCGATGAACACTGGGGTACATATGGCCCTTCTTTTTACTACATCTGTATCTTTTGGGGTAAACACCCAATAGTGTAATTGCAGGGTCATAGGGTACCTCTATTTTTAATTTTTTAAGGAATCTCCACACTGTTTTCCAAAGCAGCTGCACCAACTTGCATTCCCACCAATAGTGTAGGAGGATTCCCCTTTCTCCACAGCCTCTCCAACACTTGTTTCCTGTCTTCTTAATTTTGGCCATTCTGACTGGTGTAAGGTGGTATCTCAGTGTGGTTTTGATTTGAATTTCCCTGATAGCTAGTGATGAACATTTTTTTCATGTGTCTGTTAGCCATTTGTATATCTTCTCTGGAGAAGTGTCTCTTCATGTCTCTTGCCCATTTTTTGATGTGTTCATCTTCTTTTTGGATGTTGAGTTTGAGTAGTTCTTTATAGATCTTAGATGTCAGCCCTTTATAGTGTAATTTGCAAATATCCTCTCCCATTCTATGGGTTGCCTCTCTGTTTTGTTGACTGTTTCCTTTGCTGTGAAGAAGCTTTTTATTTTGATGAAGTCCCAAAAGTTCATTTTCGCTTTTGTTTCCTTTGCCTTTGGAGACGTGTCTTGAAAAAGTTTCTGTGGCCCATGTCAAAGAGGTTACTGCCTATGTTCTCCTCTAAGATTTTGATGGATTCCAAGGTGGACTTCTTAAAAGTGGGTTAAATGATAGCTTGGGATATTTCTTACTGTATTACTAACTTTTTCATTAGTGATTTATTAATTGCAAAAGAATGAGCATAATGTTGAGCTTCATATATTTGAGTTTAAGTTACAAATCGCTCATATATTGATATATGGTATGATTTAAACTTCTTGGGTGGGACACCTGGGTGGTTCAGTAGGTTAAGTGTCTGCCTTCAGCTCAGGTCATAATCCCAGGGTCCTGGAATATAACCACAGCAGGCTTCCTCCTCAGTGGGGAGCCTGCTTTTCCCTCTGCCTGCTGTTCTCACCATTTGTGCTCTCTTTCTAATAAATAAATAAATAAATAAAATCTTAAAAATAAATAAATAAATTTCTTGGATATTGGTTTCCTTGTTTTCCTGTTTTTCAAATGAGATAATGATGCTTCCTTTATAAGGTTTTTATAGGGATTAAATTGACATAAAACTGTTAATCATTATATTTGTCACATATCATCTTAATTCCTCTAACCTAACAAGAAAATAGTATTTTTCTTTATATTTCCATCTGTGGTTCAATTGCATTCAGGAAAGGTTTTGAAATTTGGTTAATGATCAAACACATTGACAAAACTGTAGAGCTAATAGAACCTTAGAAATTAGGAAATCCAGTGGTTTGCAAGATTTCAAAGCTATAAGATGCTCTGTTCAAGCAAAATCCTTCTAGATAATCCAAAACCAAAAATGAGTTAGCTCAGTTGTTGAATAGTAGAGATAGTTGAGTCACATACATCACCTCTCTTTTCTCCAATTCAGTGAGCATCAATGAAGGAAATCTTTGATTTCTAAGATTCTTCCAATGCATTTTTTAAATTTAGTGGATGGTCCAGCACCCTTATCTTAATGAAAAGAGTCAGAGGCATCCTATTATACCTTCAAAACTGCATAGCTTACTAATGTCAGAGCTGTGCCAAGAGCTAGGTTCCCTGATTTTCAATGTGTTGCTTTATTCCACTCAACATAGAGCTGCACATGTATTCAGTATGAACATATTGATCTGCCAGTCCCAACAAGTCCAGGTAACAAGAACAATAACATCTTATTTTTATTGAGGATTTACTGTATATCAAACACCATGTTATGTATTTCACAATCACTGTTTCTTCTAAACATTGCAACAACCCTATGATTTGAATATCATTATCCCCAAATGGCAATGGAGAATTAGAGGATTAGAGAGGTACAATAATTTGCTGAAAGTTCCCCAGCAAGAATCTCTCATGATCTGTGCTAAACTCAGTCCTTTCTAATACCAAACTCCATACTGAAACAACATTGTACTTAGGAAATTAAGAAAATAGATATAAATATTGTTTCCATAAGTAATCTTTGAAAATTTTGAGGCCAAGCAAAGATACTGACTCTAGTCAGGGTCACCATTCATCCAGTTACAAGTTTCCAACTGCATGCAATTGAAAAAGATCTATTAATTATTTTTCTTTGATAAGTTATTTTCTTGATTAAAAAGCCATTAATACCATTCCTTTTAAAACTGTGCTTGCATTTCTCAAGCACATTTAAATTTTATAAGTGTTTATTTCCTAAGAGGAAACTACATTTAATCAATATTTTTCTAAGAAAACAGTCTTTGATTTACGGCAAGTCACTACTATTAAATTTTTAAATTAAAAAACAAAGAAGTATAATAATGATTTAACTAGTTGTTAAAATGAATCTAGACTTACACTGCAAAAACATTTTAACAGGAAATAAAATTATGAGCATTTTTGTGACACTCCTGTATCATTTCTTGTTTATATAACTCCAAAAGTATCCATTGTAAAAGTCAAATTTTTAACCAATAAATTTTTTCACAATTTTTTTTACTATATTAACTCACTTTTTACCTGTCTAGTGCAAAATATACTTATGCTACTTTTATGTTGATTACAAACTGTCTTTCTTAAAAACTCCACAGGTTCCTTTTGGTCTAAATTCTCCGAGGTAGCATGGAAGGCCCATCTCCATATTGCCCTAAACTATCCTCAGATTCATCATTCAAAATCCTCCCACACTTAACCTCTCCTCCAAGAACAATGAATTTAAGATATCTCCCAAGTACTATGTCCCTGTATGTTTGTATGTTTTTGCACATATTTCTTCATGGAATCTTTATACTCCTTTCTCTGCTGAACTTGTTGAAAGCAGTTGTTTTCTTCAAAAACAACTGAGATGTTACTTGCTCCACCCTTAGATATTTAGATCCTTCTTCTTCTACTATACTTCTACTGTAGTTTGTTCACAACATGATTGTAAAATTTAGAATATCCTACACTTGGTTTGTATCTCTATCTACTTATCTGTCAGTCTATAGGGAGAGAGAAAAATACAAGCATCTAGAAAGGAACACATCCTGTTTATCTTTGTATTCCCACAGGCTTACACAGTACCAACAAAATTATTCTAAATATTTCTAAATAATTTCATCTTTTTTTAAGTCTGTGAAGTATGGCATAGATATTTTAATTTCCATTTTGCATGTCATAAGATGAGATTAAGTTCCAAAATCACAGAGTAAGTCTGAGCCATAGCTGGCATCAGAGAACAAGCATCCTGAGAAAGAGGTCCAGAGCCTTCCCATTCTACCAATGAATTGCAAAAATACTCTATTTTTATAGAGATATAAGAGTTCTATTTCTTTTTTAAAAAATCACTAGTAATTTCCCCTCTTCCAAAGGAAGAAGAGATATCCTGAGTCAGATAGGCATATGTTCTTAGGCATTATCCAAGGAAGGTTTTGCCAAATTACTACATATTCTGGGTGAAAATAGATTTTCTGTCATTCATGTTATCTCTTTTTTTAAACTACTTTATTGAGGTATAATTGGCATACAAGGAAATGCACATGTACAAAGTGGACAATTTGATAAGTTATCACAACTACACACTCCTATAAACTGTACATCAAGATAGTGAACATATTTATAAGGTCTAAAAGTTTCATTATGCCCCTTTATAATTTATCCTATACTGCCCCATCCCCAAGCAACCTCAAGCATATCTGTTTTCTGTCCCTATAGATTAGTTTGCATTTTCTAGAGTTTTACATAAATAGAATCATAAAGTATGTACTTTCTGCATCAGGGGAGGGGAAGTTTGGCTTCTTTCACCCAATATATTTTGAGACTCATCCATGCTATTATGCATATCAGTAACAACCCCTAAAGTCACTATTGGTTCTAACCTGCTATGATTTCAAGGGGGAAATATCACATTTATCTTAAACTATTATAATCATTGACTCAGATTTATCATATTACCCTAATCTTCCTCCTTTTCTTAGGCCATCGTCACATCTCTTGTATGTGTTATCCCTTGAGATATACATTTCTAGATTTAATCATAGCTCTTGGAAAAGAAGGCTTTAAAAAGTTAGCCCCAAGAATTTATAGAAGTAAAGTCATTTTGTAGTTTGGTCAAATCCATATGTCTTCTAATGTTCTGTCAATGCTGTTCTTAGTTGATTGTATTAAACAACATGAAGTGCGGCCTTTGCAGACTTCCTGTCTCAATATTTCCAAATAAATACTATCTGATCTCAAAATTTTTCCATTTTCCCTGTAATGTAACCCTATTTCCCCTTTGAAATAAGGGGAAACCCTATTTCCCCTTTATCCATCCATCCAGCAGTAAATTCTCCACAAATGTTCCAAATAGGTTTTCTCTAACGGAACTTTCTGGTTGTCAATAGTCATGATTCATATCTTCATTTGTTTGCATTCCTTTCCACAAATCAGTCCTTTGGCTGTACCATAATACTGCCATTCATCCCTCAGACTCTCTTCTCTGACTTTTAGGAAAGAAAGAACATTGTGCTTCTGGTAAGATATATTCATTTTTATCCAGAATGTCCCTCTCTATCAATCTCCTTTTTACCAACCATGTTTTTCTAGCTTCACTTTGAATTCTTTCCCCAGTCTTCTCAAACCCACCCATTTCAAAGTCTTTTGTTTTCTATGTGCTCCCATAGCACTTCATTTGCACTATTGTGTATTTAGTCTCATTAACTTTGTGGCAAGGTTAAGTACACATAAGATATCCTCCTGCTGCCTGTGAACTCTCAAATGGCAGCTTTGAATCTTTGAAAGTGCCTAGCACCCATGGGATAAATATTATCTCAGTAGCTTTTGTGTCATTTTCCCTTCTCTGAACAGGTGCAAAATATTCCCTGGTTATCTTCCCACCACTCCTCCTTGTGGATCAGTAGGCCTTTTTCTGGGTCAATTTCCTTATTCTCCTTCCAAACTCCTTCATCCTTTACTTTTTAAAGATTTTTATTTTATTTTTTAAAGTAATCTCTACACCCAGTGTGGGGCTCAAACTTCCAACCCCAAGATCAAGAGTTACATGCTAACCGAGTCAGCCAGGCACCCTGAAATTCTTTCATCCTTTAAAGTGGCAGATGATTAATATGTAGAGGTGGGAAAAGGGGGTGAAAAAGTTGCAAGGGTAGGTTTGGATCTATCTAGGATTAAAGATAGGAGGAGAGGTTGTCAGATTCAATAAAGAGAGGTTCATTTCTAGCAATTCTTTCCATTCTACACCATCAAATTAAATGAGTAGAAATAATGTTGTTTCTTCTGCTCACGTGTTTACTACTTTAGAATAACACTCACTACTGAGACATCATTTTATTAACCCGTCTCTATCCACTTCTTCACACCTGAGGGCTGTCTTTAAAAAGATGAACTGAATTTCCTCCCAAAGCTAAATAAAATTTAAAGTTTAACTCATACAATAATTTAAAATGCATTCTATGGCTTGGAGTTATCCACTCAACTCCTGCTTTCATCTTTTAAAGAAGAGAACTGCTTGGGTAAGTCACTTCACCTTTTGGGATTTCAATTATTTCACCTGAAAAATGAAGTGATTTGAAGTGAATGATCTCTGAAGTTCCCTTCATCTCCAAGTCGTCATGAATCTATGATTCTATAATGTGTGCCCTGCAGGAATTCTATAAGAATAAATGTTCATGAAATAATTTAAGGCTCAAGGATGAAAGGTTTTATGCTAGTGCCACAACTATTTTTATTAAATGAAGCATGCCAGCAGAGTCTGTTGTGCCTGGGGATAGCTGCTGCCAGTGTCCCCAGCACTGCCTGTGCCCAACACATCTCAGGAAGGGGGAAAGGGAACAAGAATCCCACTAATGTAGCCAGAAATCATGGTGAATGAACAGTACATGTATTCCTGAAATTCAGACAAGAAAGTGGTAACAGGAACATAAACACTAACGCTTTCAGAAAAGAGTCCATGAAAGGATTTTGCCTTGGTGGTCTTACTGGAGCCCATTCACAAGCTAGGAATGAGGACTGATGCTGTCTCTGGACATCTGCCTGCACCACATGCCTTCAATGACTTACCCTTCATGATGACTCCTTCTGCCCATCAAAGCAAACCTGTCTGATGACCTCATTCCAATCAACCAAGTAACTAAAGAAGTTACTGAATCATTGAATTAGCATTCAAGACAGCTTAAACTTATTGATTGTTTTTCGTATTTCTCTTATCAATAAACTAAGCCTCAGAGTAGTCAGTGGACAATCAAGAGTCATAATTTATACATAGCTATATGAGGGCTGGGCAGCAGACCTGTTACTCCTAATCAATGCAACTTCCATCACCATTTATTATATTATAAATTAATTCTAGTCTCAATACAAATCGATGGAGGTGTAATGAGTTCCCTGACTGCGTGTTGATGTAGGTGTCAGTGCTTTATTCCAGAAGATTAAGAGAAGTGGTAATCTAGCCGTTGGCAAGGCCAACAAAGGCAATATTGGACACCAACACTGGAGGGCTGGCACGGGCCCTACCACACCATCTAGAGAAGATAAAGGACCCATAATCAATAGACTTAGCCTTTCAGTGAATTATTATTTTAATTCTTCTCCACATTTCATTTTCCATATATATGGAATGGAAAGATTAGATTTAAAATCATCAAATTTAGAGAGTAATTTTTGTTCACAGTAAATGAACATCCATGATTTTAGGACAGGAGATATGTATGGAATATACTGCAGTGAGTTGTCTAGAAAGATTTTTTTAAAAAACTTTTAATTTGGGGGCACCTGGGTGGCTCAGTTGGTTAAGCGACTGCTTTTGGCTCAGGTCATGATCCTGGAGACCTGGGATCTTGCCCCACATCAGGCTTCCTGATCGGTGGGAAGCCTGCTTCTCCCTCTCTCGCTGTGTTTCTTTCTGTCAAATAAATAAATAAAATATATATTTTTTTAAAATAAAACTTTTGATTTATGAGAGAGAAAGCAAGCAGGGGGAAGGGGCAGAGGGAGAAGGACAGACTCCAGGTGGGGCATGGAGCCTGATGAGGGGCTAGATCTCAGGGCCCTGAGGTCATGACCTGAGCCTAAACCAAGAGTGAATTGCTGTCTGGGACCGGTGCGTGATCCACCCTTCCCTCCCTGCCCAAGCCACCAGAAATTCTGGTGGAGGTACCCGTGAATGTGAATGAAAGCCCCTCCTGGCTTTCCCCACCTAGAATCTGGAAAGCCACTTATCCTGTGGGCTGGAGCAATATGTCCTTTCTCTGCTTATCCAAGACATATAGTTCCATTTAATCCTCCTCCCGGTAATCATATCTCTGTATCTCTTATCTGTATTCCTTGATCCCTCTGCCTCAGTGGTCTCAGCTTCTGTGAGTTTAAGCAATCACTCTGTACCCTGCAGTAACAATACTAATCCTGTCTCTAGGGTGGGTGCAAAAGCAGTTAAAGATTTAACTGCACCACGCAATTTCCTCACTTGGGAATAATAAAAGACTGGGACCCTTGACAGTCAAGAGAGAGAGAAGCTAGAGAGACAGAAGCAGAGCTAGAGAGCCTGAGAAGCTAGAACCAGAGAAGCAGAGAAGCAGAGAAGCAGAGAGACAGAGACAGAGACAGAGAGAGGCAAAGACAGAGAGCCTGCAAAGCAAGAAGCAGAGAGAGCAACAGAAAGAGAAGCAGAGAGCAAGAGAGACAGAAGCAGAGAGAGCAAGATAGACAAAATCAACTGTTTGCCTAAAGCTAGATTGATGTAACTAAAAAGCTTTAAATAAAGAACCCTGAAGACACAGTTTTCAGGAGATTCCCACACCACTCTTCCCGTCTGGTCTCCTCATTTTATCGCCAACTCCGTCACCACCTTCAGGGAACCCTGACTGACTGTTGCTGGGGCCGGCTCCCGGCAAATTGCTTAACTGACTGAGCCACACAGACATCCCACTAATGAGATATGATTTAGCTCTTTATTTAATGTATGATCTGACAACACAGTGATGTTATAAAATATAAATTTTTGCTTCAAGAGGCTTCAGTGTGGCCCAGGATTATGCACTCAAACCAGCCTGAGGACCTCATGAAGCAGTGTTCCACAACAATGTTCTTCAAACTCCAGGATACATCAGTAACACCTGTAGGGCTTGATTAAACACAGATTCCAGGGCCCTGCTCCGGGCTCTCCACAGAGATTCTGATTCAGGAGGTCTAGAGTGGAGCCTGAGAATTTGCACATCTCACAAGCTCCCAGGTAATGCTTGGCTGACTAATCAAGGTCCATCTTTTGAGTAGCACTGCTCTATACTCCAAAGCGTGTCTTGCATAGTTTCATTATTATTTCCATCACCAGATGGTGAATGATGAAAAAAAATAATGATTTTGTTTTCGATAAAGGAGAGTAAAAGCTACCAAAATTTTAAAAGATTAAAGTGAGTAACTGAAATGTGTTAAAATATAAAGATGCCATTTATCCACATTTTCCTTCACCAATTGTCCTAAGTTATGGCACTTTTTACCCAGATTTGTCTTACTTTTGGATACTGTCAACCCAAAAGTAGATGGTAAGCTTTCCTAATACAGCCACTATCGGAAATTGCTTATTGAGGGGTGCCTAGTTGGCTTAGTCATTAAACATCTGCCTTCGGCTCAGGTGATGATTCTGGAGTTGCAGGATCGAGCCCCATATCCAGCTCCCTGTTCTGCGGGGAAACCTGCTTTTCCCTCTCTCACTCTCCCTGCTTGTGCACCCTCTCTAGCTGTGTTTCTCTCTGTCAAATAAATAAAATCTTTTAAAAAATTGCTTATTGAAGAATTTTCAAGAAAATTTTAATAGAAAAAGAGGCTATCCTGGATACTTGTTTATATAGTAAGTGTGCAACTGAAAACTTGGTGTGAATTAAAGCTGTGGAAAATTGACTCTTTTTAAATACTACGGGAGAATGCTCTTTTAAAGGATGGCTGAGCATATATGTGGACATTTCTGTCAAGAATAAAGTAATCAAAGCCAAGGCTGAAGTGGGACAGTTGAAAAATATTTCACATGAGTTCTTCTAGTAATGCAAACATTTATGAGATTCCAGTTAGGTACCGATGCCCATTCTACATTCTGATTTATTGTCTGCATAATTGAGTGGCCAGCCCCATGCAGGGAGGGATGATGAGAGACAGGGATTCTGCAGCCCCTGGCAACCTGATTTTCTCATAGAATAGTTATTTTTCCCCCTTCTGAGATTTTGGGTTCTTTTGCAGCCTAGTGTAGAAAAATCTCAGGTTTTCATATCAGGAAGATCACAGTTCAAATCCTAGCACAAATAATTATTGTAGGATGGCCTCTTGGAGCTTGCTACAAAATGGCACCAAAAATTAATTGCTTGCTGGGATTGCCATGAGGACTAAAGACAGTATAAGTTAAGTAGTCATTGAAGGTAGCAGCTATTTTTTATGAAGGAGGAATATTTTCATAGGCTTCCTGGGAATTGCTTACCCTCCTATCAAATATCCAGTGATCATGCAAAACAGCTGTTGTTAATTTATAAATATTAGCAGAAAAGATAATAGATGGGCAATAATTTTTATAAGATTTGTGTGTATTTCTGAATGCATGTCATTCATAAATAAGTTTGTAATTTCTAACTAACATTAAACTACCTATTTCAGCTTTAAATAATTATTTTTATAGTAACAGGAAATATTCTGAATAAATATTAACTAAATCAAAGTTTAATATACTGCAAAGTAGTAAATAGACTAAAATTTATGAACTAGCTTGAAGAAACTATAGAAAAATAGTGATGAAACACTAAAAGATATCTAAAATTGACTCTTTAACCAAAACAACTTCTCTATCAAAAAAGGCAGATGGACAATACAATGGGATATTACGTCTCCATCAGAAAGGATGAATACCCAACTTTTGTAGCAACATGGACCAGATTGGAGGAGATTATGCTGAGTGAAATAAGCTAAGCAGAGAAAGTCAAATATCATATGGTTTAACTTACTTGTGGAGCATAAGGAGTAGTAACATGGAGGACAGTAGGAGAAGGAAAAGAAATGTAAATTGGGGTAAATCAGGGAGGAAGATGAAACATTAGAGACTTTGGACTCAGAAGCAAACTGAGAGTTTTGGAAGGGAGGGAGGTGAGGGGATGGGTGAGCCTGGTGGTAGATATCGAGGGCACGTATTACATGGAACACTGGGTGTGAGGCATAAACAATGAATCTGGGGACACTGAAAAATAAGGTAAAAAAAAGAAAATAGATAAAAATGAAAAGAAATGTAATCATGTGGTAGTGCACGATGTGAACAATTAACAAGCTATAATCAACATGGGAGTCATACGATGGAACATATGTGAGACATAAAATTTCAATTTATACATGGGGAATAAGAATTTCTAATGCAATTGATAAATGCATTGAATGCTATCAGGATGAAAAAATTTTTCTCAACATGCTGAGAAATATCTACTCTATTTGCAGTACTGATGAAGGGAATTCAAATTCAAGAACAAAAATAAATTACAAAATCTCATACAAGAATACAGTTCAATGATGGGCTATGACAGTGGGTGTCAAAATTATACCAATAATCTATATGTTCATTCTCACTGAATACCAATCATGTCTTATATAAATATGACTATTACTTGTTTTTACCATGACTGATTAAATACATTAATATGTGTTAAAATTTTATTACAAGTCATTAGAATCTGTTAAAGAGTAAGTTCTACCTGGGTATAGTTAGTGGTGATTATTCTTTTTATATGGAGACTGACTGATAGACTTTATATACCCAATCTATTGCTTAATTAGTGACAATTACTTCCCAGAGTTTCAGAGTCCAGTATTATAGAAAGTATAAAATAAATAATATTTAGAGCATTCATAAAACCACATCTATTCCAGAATAAGTACATTGTAAATTGTCTTGCTTTCATTATCATTTTAGTTAATATTAGTCTTCTGGGAATTTCCACCTTGTTTGGCCTTGCTACTATTAATTGCCTCCCCTTACAGCATCAGTATACCTCTATCTCCAACATGGGCAAGTCTGAACCAGAGTGATAGCTACCCACGTTATTTTAAGTCAGAGACTTGGGTAAAGCCTATGTACTGGAAGGAAAGACTTAACTTTGTGAAATATGTGGTTTCACTACCCTAAAACTATGGAGTGTTTTAGTTTCTCAAACACTTAATGATATTCTTAGAGGATATGTTGGACTTCACTGAAGTTTTTATCACAGCTTTGAAATAAAAAGTCATCTTCAACAACTCATATTCACATTTACACAATCATTCAGACTTATGAGTGCTCATTTCATGGACTGATTCTGTTTGATACATTCTGTGGTTATCTTTAACACAACCGAATGATAGTCCTTAAACAGAGGGCAAAAAGTCAATTGCTTTTATGAAGAAAGGAAGCATTATAAACTATAAATCGCCCATTATAGAACCTAGGGTTTTCATAAAATAGATCTTTTAAGTCAAATCAACATATTGGTTGAGGAGCTAACCTATGCTAAATGAAGCAATCAATCAATATTGAATAGAGAGGCCCACCTTTTCAATGGGGGGGGGAGACAGGGAAATTCTATCGATAGAGACCTCTGAAAAATACAGAGTATTGTGTCATATTTTATCCGATCAACCAAATGCTGAATGATACCCTGTAAAATTTCTTATAAGAAATGCCAAGGCATCTATGATCCTGAGTTTTCTGTTGATGGTCTTGCAACCTAACATGTTCACTCAAAAGATCATTTTTATTCTGAAACAATTATTATACATTCAGTTTATTGCAGCGAACTGGGCTGCATATTATAAAATATTATTTATATTCTAACCAAGAAGCTACATCAATATGTTCTATTATCCAGTTTATCTGAGATTTAACTTCCCAAGAAGCTACCAAATAACAGCTTCCATTGACAGTAGAAATACATAGACATTGTAATTGACCCTTGTCCCAGATGCCTAACTCATTCATAATTGAGAGCTGAAAGGAATTGATAGGTCACTTAACAGCAGGCTAATTCTTTATATATAGTTGTGACTTTTTCATTTGCCTTATCTGTTTTCTCTTTAGAATCATTATATAGGCTTTGAAGAAAGACAGACCTGAATTTGAATCCAGGCTCTGCCATCTAGTGGCTATGAGACCTTAAGAGAGTAATGTATCCTTTTGAGGCCTCAGTTCTTCTGGAAAGTTATAACAATTGATACTGCCCACCCAGGACTTTTGTGAGGGTTAATTAAAACAGTATATGCGGGGCGCCTGGGTGGCAGTTGGTTAAGCGACTGCCTTCGGCTCAGGTCATGATCCCAGAGTCTTGGGATTGAGCCCCACATCGGGCTCCCTGCTCGGCAGGAGGCCTGCTTCTCCCTCTCTCAGTCCCCCTGCTTGTGTTCCCTCTCTGGCTGTGTTTCACTCTGTCAAATAAATAAATAAAATCTTTTAAAAAAAAAAGATTTAATTAAAAATAAATAAATAAATAAAAATAAAACAGTATATGCAAAGATCCTGGTTCTTCATAAAGGTCCCATAAGTTTTACTTATGATTAACATCATTAAAAAATGAAGTGTCACATTACTACATAAAAACAAGCCTGGCGGGGAGCAGGGAGGCCACAGGAGTAGGTGGGTCAATGATGAAAGAGGATTGGCAGCAGCGGCCATGTCTCCCATGCCAACGTTTTAAATGGTAAGCTGCTCCATCTCTGCTTAAAGCCCCACTTTGGAAAAAAATAGCTCCTTTTTTATGATGTCATTTGAAAATGATATCAAAATGAAGACTTAGATATTAATGTAAATAAATTTTTCTTATTTGCACTTTTAAAAAAGAATATAAATGCTAGGATAAATTTCATCATTTGTGCAAGTGGTAAAAAACAAAAGATGCCTAGGAACCACAGAGTCATGGTGGGAATATTTCCCTTATTTCTAGATGTTTTGTTCCATAGACATTCTCACATTCTTGATTTGAAGCTTTTTACCCTCCACTAAAGTAAGAAAACATTGGGGGAAATATCCAAATGTCACTTTTCATTTATATTCTTCTAGTGTCCCCTACTCATGCTAGACACAGAATTTGGTTTATTAGTTTGTTTATAAGCAGATTTTCCCTGAGAAAGAAGCAAACATGTCTTTTCCTTTCACTTCCATAGTCCCCATTCTTCCCCACTCTTTCCCACTGAAGTAAATCACAAAAAGACAGAGATTGTGATTATTTCATGGTTTCAGCTTATTTGAAAATTTTGATTGTTCTTTTTTTTTTTTTTAAAGATTTTATTTATTTATTTGACAGAGAGAAACACAGCCAGAGAGGGAACACAAGCAGGGGGAGTGAGAGAGGGAGATGCAGGCTTTCCGCCGAGCAGGGAGCCCGCTGTGGCACTCAATCCCAGGTCTCCGGGATCATGACCTGAGCCAAAGGCAGTCGCTTAACCAACTGAGCCACCCAGGCACCCCTGATTGCTTTTTATTAAAACATATTCTTCTAGTATGGGGGTCTGCAAACTCTAGCCCAAAAGCCAAATCCTGACTTCTCTCTATTTTTATATAGATTGTGAGCTAAGAATGAGCTTCTTTTTTAAACTGTTGTAAAATCAAAAGAAGAGTGGTAATCCATGGCATGTAAAAATTATAAGAGACGTCAATGCTAGTGTCCGCGATTAAAGTTTTATTAGGACACAGCCACGCTTGTTCATTTACACATTGCCTGGGGCTGCTTTTGTACTCCAAGAGCTGACTTGCATAGTTGTTACACAGACCATATGTTGCATGCTCACTGCTTTGCATAGCGGCTTGGTTCACTACCAATCACTATTATAGTTCTACAATATTTCTGGTGCTATGCCTATCACTGTACCACAACATTTGTTTTATTACTCTTGTATGTGATGCAAAAATAAGGAAAGAAAAAAGTGGACTTCAAATAATTCAGTCTTAAGGTAGAGTGGAGTGTGGTTTCATTATCAAATTAGATGGCAAAATATTTTTGTATCAAGCAAGGACACTCTCACAGCATTAAATAAATGTTGATATTTCCATACTACGCACTTACATCCCCCAACTCATGGGAAAACAACAATCAGGGAAAAAAGTAGAAACATTTAAATAAAATATCTCATTACAACAGAATTTCTTCACAAAAAATGAGGCTGCAACTAATTTTCTGAGCTCATTTATTAGCCAAACAAGAGAACATATTTACTTGATGTTGACTTATCAATTAAAAAAGCGTAGCCAGAGAAAGTAATTAATGTTGTCAACTATTTGGCAAGAACAGCTGCTCAAAGAGTTAAAAACATTGGAAGCAACATCAATAGTCAATTAAAAACAAGGTAAATTATCTTGAGTGGTTTCCTTTGGCTCTTCATTAGTCAAAAGATACTGAAAACATCTGGTTGGTTGTTTCCCCCCACACACACACACACAAATTCACAAAGCTTATGAAGAGGTAAGGTGTTTAATGCCTATGGTTATTCATTGTATCATTCATCCTCAGGTCCTTTGCAAAAAGGAATCTGTGTTGTTGAACGAGTTGCGTCAATAATGAACTTCATTTACTCTTGTGGATTTAACCATCGTCACCTGGATGATTTTGAATTTAGGACTAAGAATTTAATTTTTTTCAGCTACTATTATCAAACATTGAGCAGCAGCTTTGAAATTCACATTTGCTATGGACTTGATAATGTTCCTTATGGAACTGGCAGAGTGCTTACCTTTGCAATGTATACTTCAGTGTAGTCATTTCCATAATGCTGATGTTGATTGAATCACAAGTAATATCAAAGTGCTTTATAAGGCCAGTGTTGTTAAAAGTTAAAACAATAAGCTGGATCTCCACTTTTACATAAATTGTAAAATGGGCTAAACCACGGTTCTGAGCTAAAGCTATAGTTATGGCAGCATTTTTCTTACCTTAATGAATGTGTTGAGGAATCGTACATAGTTTATAATCCATTGAATGGTGCACCCAAGAAGCTTCTGTCAGACTTCAACTGGACGTGATTCCTCTGCAATGTAATGACATGTTAAAAAGCAAATATTAAGACGAGAACGTAATAGAATCCGTAAATTCCTTCCAAGAGATTGAATATATTCAATTAAAATAATATGTTTGTGGAAGGTTATCAGTATCAGAACCTCTCTGTGGGAAAAGACATTTCACAGATGAAATATACACAAAATTTCATTACAAATCAACATTAACAGATGGGCATTTACAATTAATTTTGATGATCGAGAACGCTAAATTTTAAACCCCGAAGTATGAATTTTCCATCACTACTATAACAAATGACCACAACTAGGGGCTTGAAACAATACCCACTTATTACCTCAGAGCCTTATGAGTCAGAAGTCTGAGTCACAGCACAGCTCACCTGGATTCACAGCCGAAAATCTCTCAAGGCCAAAATCAGGGTGTCAGCCAAGCCATGTTCCTTTCTGGAAGTTCTGGAAGTGATTCCACTTCTGAGCTCATTCAGACTGTTGGACAATTGCAGTTCTTATGGTTATGTAACTGGGGTCTTTGTTTCCTTTATGACTGTCATCCAGGGGCCAGGATGGGGCTCCTGGATACTGCGCACGTTCTTTCTCATGCTTTCCATGTGACCCCTCCACCAACCACAGGTTTACTCTCCCTCGTGATTCCAATCTTTAGTTCTCCTTCCCCTGCATCTCCCTGACTTTCAGCCTAAAAGCATTCTCTCTGTTTTTAAGAGCTTGTTTAGTTAGACTAGGCCCACCTGGATAAACCAAGCAGCTATTCCATGTTAATATCCATGACGTCCATTACATCGGCAACTTCCCATTTACTATATGGCATAAAGGACATAAGGATTAGGGTGTGGATATATTCATGGGTCATTCATTATTCTACCTACCATATCCAATTGAGCAAAATTTATTATCCAAAAAATAAATTCATTCTTTTCATTAACATCATGTTATAAAAATTTTATATTATTATTATTTTTAATTATGTTAATTAAAAATGTACAGCAATGTGTATTTGTCTCTTGTTATACAAATTCCTAATATTCTCAATTTTGTCTTTTGGCCCGAAAGCCTGCAAAATTTACTATCTGGCCCATAATAGAAAAATTTGCTGATTTGTGTTGTGGTAGAAAAATAAATTGGTACAGACTTTCTGGAAGGAAGTTTACCAAAATGTCTCACAAACTAAAATGAAAGTGAATAAACAAAACACATTTTAAAAAAAACTGTGCCAGAAATTATATTATTAGAAATTTTGTCTAGGAAATAAAGTATGTGTGTGTTCAAATTTAACAACAGTTTTGTTTATTCAGCATTTACAAAGGGAGAAATTTGTAGTTAAGTAATCCAAGTATGTGCCAATCGGGAGATGGTTAAATAAGTTCGAGTAAATCCATTTAGCACTAAAATCATATTATGATAAATAAAAATGATAGCTATTTTTATTGCCATTGATCATATACATTTTAATATTTTTAATAATATACATTTATTATACTATAAAAATGTAACTATAATTAGAAGTTTTTTTATAAAACAAATTGATTTAATTTTGTGGGAACATTAAAGAAGCAATAGAAAGAGACTTTAGTCTAATGCGGTTTATCCTGAAATAGAGCTCTATAAATATGGTTTAGAAATATTTGATTTTACTTTGATAAGTGTAAAAATGTGGAATTATGTATGTGTATGTGGTTTATTTTATCTTTTTAAAGCATTATTTATTTATTTTACAGAGAGAATGAGCCTGAATGGGGGGGAAGGGGAACAAAAGAAGAGAGAGACAACTAGACTCCCAGCTCAGCAGGGAGCCCCCCTGGGGGGGGGGGGCTTAACCCCTGACCCTGAGATCATGACCTGAGCCTAAACCAAGAGTTGGAGGCTTAAACCACCTGAGCCACCCAGGCGCCACAGATTTTACTTTGATAGAAGTGTAAAAATAAGGAATTTATGCATGTGTACATGTGTATGTGGTTTATTTTTTTTAAAGAAATACATGCTGGAGGCTGTCTTTTTATCAGGAAAGCATTATACTCCATAAAACAAGAAATGACTGAGAAATTGAGAGAACTAATCACTAAATTTGCTCCTTTTGATGAAACAGGCTGCAGCTTAAATGAATGAAATGTAAGTTGAATGAAATCTCATAGGACCTGAAAACAATATTTTGTATGTCATGTTTTTCCTTTCAAGTCTCCTGTTCTAATGTCTTTCTTTTTCATTCACTTTCTGAAGAGAAGACCTTTGAATTCTGCTGGTTATAGAAAACCTTCCCTTCCCACTAAGAGAAGGGAAATCTTTAAGCAAAGGCCCTTTTTCCCCTGGGGCAGATCTGATATAGGCAAGTGGAATATCTTCCCTGGATACATGAATAGGCAAAGTAAGAAAAGTCAATAGAAAAATTTTTATAATAAGGAAATATCTAAGAGAAGCTAAGAACACAAAAATGCAAAACAGCCTGACTATAAGAAAGAAGAGGGGCTTTGAAGCAGGCCTGCTTTCAAACTCCAGTAGTTTCTAATCCTCTGAACCTCAGTTCTATGAGTAAGAGATATTTATGTCAAGGATTCCTTGGTAATTCATGAATTAATGAATATAAAATAACAAGCATAATATTTAGTTTACAGTAAACATTCAACAAACATGTTTCTCTGCCTATTATTGTAAATTCCTTCCCCCAAACTATATCCCTCATAGTGTCTACGATCATATGAATAATATCTAAATATATCTTTGTAGACTTAGGTACAGCTTATAAATATATGCAAATTAATTTAAGTTGATTATCTATGTTTTACTTTCAAATAATTATGTACTGCCTTTCATTTTAGCTATTTTGAAAGCAAGAAGCACATCTAATAATTCTTGTATAACCCCATGTAACATGCATCCTGCTTCTAGTAATGTATTTGAATAGTAACATTCAGTATCCCACTTAATGCACACAATGGTCTGCTAAGTGTGAGCTTTTCTTATCCCGTGGTTACAGATGAGAAGGCTAAAGTGTACAGTGGTTAAATAATTTGGCCAAGCTAGTACCACTCAAAGACAACAGTGTAGGGATTTGAGGGCCTTGAACCTGGATGTGTCTTGTCCAGAGTCCAGATATCGGTTATGCTGTCTTGCCATCACCCCTAAAAGAGCAGAGATGTTATTACCATTGCTTTCTTGTTTATCTTTGAAGGTGTGGTCAGGGGGCTACGCTATGTGTTTTTAGCAAACCCGTCCACAGTGACTCCATCACCAGATCATTTCCCCTTTCACTTGTAGGTAACTCACGAATACTTCCATTTTGCACCATCCCTGTCCATAGGACCCCGGTGCAGGCTGTTCTTGTCACGGCTCGATCAACTGTTTCAGCCTCCTGCAGGATTTCAATAACTCCACGTACCTCTGAGGAGAATGCTCCAAATCTTTAAGTCCCTCTACTATATAAACTCCATCAAAGTAGCCGCCTTGGCATGGGAGAGGTTTGCACATTTTGGTCATTCAGGGAGTTTCTGCGTGGTCAGCATGTTGAAGGAACGCAGGTGCCAAGTTTCTCTAATTCATGCACCTGTTCATCTCTCTTACACAGAGAGAGTATATTCTTTTGCTATTACTGCCTTTGAATATACTCTCCAGCTAAAATAGAATTTGTTTAGACCTTGAAAGTCATCAAACAGAGAAATAGTTCTCAGAAACAAACAGCACCGAGAGTGAGAAAGGGGAACTCCAAGGTGTAGACAATCTGATAATACCGGGAGGGCTGAGGTTGGTGATAGGGTAGCTAGCAGGCCAAGGAGATGGTTAGGAACAACAACAATAAAAGGGCAGTGGACACAGGCAAACAGGAGTACAGACCCAAGTCATCAACCACAAGGACTAAACCTCTGGCTCAAAAGTCATTTGCTGTGTCTTATCCTCAGCAACATTTATATTTCTCCTATTTCCTTAGTTTTTATTTTTTATTATATCCCTCTCACCTTGGGAGAACCGTTCTGGGATGTGTTAAGCAATTATGCTATCGTGTGTTTGCTGTATGTGAGGTTTCTCTTCTTTTTTTTTTTTTTTTAAGATTTTATTTACTTATTTGACAGAAAGAGAAATTGCAAAAGGCAGAGAGGCAGGCAGAGAAAGAGGAGGAAGCAGGCTCCCTGCTGAACAGAGAGCAGATGTGGGGCTGGATCCCAGGACCCTGAGATCATGAACTGAGCTGAAGGCAGAGGCTTTAACCCTCTGCGCCACCCAGGTGCTCCTATATGTGAGGTTTCTGCTAGAAAATGAACATTTGAGACCAGAGGGTAACAGGCATTGCCGTCATGAAGACTGCAGTCCGTGTTGGAGGAAGACATAGATTATTTCATGCAACAGAATAAAGACTGCCCGAAGTTTCATAGCTGCTCAGCAAAGGAGGGCACTTTGCGAGCGCCTGGGTGGCTCAGTGGGTTAAAGCCTCTGCCTTCAACTCAGTTCATGATCTCAGAGTCCTGAGATTGAGGCCCACATCGGGCTTTCTGTTTAGCAGGGATTCTGCTTCCTCCTCTCTCTCTCTGCCTGCCTCTCTGCCTACTTGTGATCTCTCTCTCTCTCTGTCAAATAAATAAATACATAAAATTAAAAAAAAAAAAAAAAGGAGGGCCACCTTGCCAAAGACAAAGGCCTCCAAAAGTTTCATCACAGTTTCTATAAATGCCTCGTGATTTTGCCTATGTCAACAAGATAACTAAATCTCCACGTGTTCTAGAGATGTGTTGTTTATGTATAAATATGAATGGTCATTGGAAGCTTCTTTTTAAAATTTTTTACCATTTGAATATTAACTCATTTTGTTTATACCAATTTTCCTGGCTAAAAGGCTGAAAATTTCCCAAAGGTCATAGTAGAATTCCTCCCCTTGTTTGACAGGCAGAAGACCAAATTTTTGAATGTCAAACACACTTATAAATAGTTCGAGTTTGTCTGCTGTCTAATGCCGTTTCACTTCCATTTTTTTCTGAAGAAACCTGTTTTCCTCAGCAAGAGAACTCTATTTGGAATTAAGTCATATGCAGGCCCTGTTATATCAGAGGTCAGACCCTTCCATTTCTCTCCCCTCAATTTGAGGCCATTGTGGGTAAGGGGTGAGGGAGTCAGGTCATCACAGGGAGCACACATTATAATCATAGGAGCAGAACAACTCAGCCTTTCATATTGTGATTCCATACTGATGGCAAATCTATTCCAGTCTCCTCAGCAATATGCAGCACTGGATATGCAGGATGTGAAGGTACTCAAAAATCACAGTTGCAAGTATTGAGACGAGTGGTGTACCAACTGTGGGAGACGGCAAGGCAGTAGGAGCATGCTATCTCACATGTAGGCAGTAATGGCACTGACTGTAGAAAATTTAAAGAAATGTTAAAACTGACCAAAATCTGGTCAGCTTTTTATTAATCACCATGCATTGTCATTTTGTCAGTGGTATAATTCTCCTCCCTGCTGGGATAGACCATGCTTTATGTGACCCTTCTGCCTCCTCTCCAAGTCCTCTTCTTGGTGCTGATATGTCTCTTTCTCTCTGACCCTACAGGGCAAAGACTGCTGTTACCAGAGCTAAGGAGTGTTATCTTTGGTTGCTGTCTGTAATGATTGTAATGAACTGCTCTCTGCAACATTGGTATCTGATGAGGCAGCAATAAATGTGGAGTTTTAGCACAGGGTGACATCCCCCATGCTTTCCCACTAGAGTAGCTCTTCCATAGTGAATCTGATGCTCACTTCCACTCAACGATTGGCTTCACAAAATTCTTTATTTTCCAGGATCTGGTAAGGGAACTGCCTTGTCAGGAAATAGGAGGCATTTTCACGGTCATTCCTGAAATTAATGAGCAACTTGTCCTTTAGGAGCAGGTTTCTCTTTGGGTGCAGTAACACCACTAAAATCCCAGGTCAATAACCAACTCAATTTGATCATGAGCACCACAATTTTTGGAAGACATGTAACTTTATAACAAACAATATGAGAGAAGTATGCTACTGAGTTCTACCAGAAGAGTGAGAGATTTTTTTTCAGAGTGATTTCAAGAAGGCCTTGCTAGGAACATTTGAGAGAAAAAAAATAAAAAGAAGAAGAATTACTACTGGAAGGAAGGCAAGAAGGGAAGATAGAAGGGAAGGAAAAAACTGAGGGAAATCCTTTAGAGTATTTTTGTGGAGCCAACTAATTGATCTGTATTACATTTGGATTTAAGAAAAAATTTAAAAGATGATTTAAAAAAAAGAAGAATGACCCAGGGATGCCTGGGTAGCTCAGTTGGTTAAGTGTCTGTCTTTGGTTCAGGTCATGATCCCAAGGTCCTGGGATCGAGTTCTGTGTTAGGCTCTGTGCTCAGCAGGGAACCTGCTTCTTCCTCTGCCTGCTACTCCCCCCTGCTTTGTGTTCTCTCTCTCTCTCTCTCTGGAAAATAAATGAATAAAATCTTTTAAAAAATAGGTTTGATCTACTTCTTCCCAAATTAAAAAAAATTATTTAAATGATTGAAAATGGAATGTGTACAAAGCAACATGTTCTCTTTGTGCATTGTCCAATAAGTCTCTGCACTGAACTGTATTTTGGCAGACAGTCTTTCATCTTCACTCCAACTATTCCCCTGTGGCTACAATATTCCACGTATTTTTCCCAGCCTCTCTCTTTTCCCAGACCAATACCAAACTCACATTCTCCTGTGTGCTGGGCCACTCCCATCCCTCGATGACTCTGTGCTTGATATTGTGTAAGGAGTAAACAGGAAAGCAAGGTAGGAACTCTGGCAAGGAATGGGAGTTTGCCCTTGTTAGAATGTAGCAAACTTAGCAAATGAACCCCATGAACTCAACTTCCAGAAGATTATGGAATCATAGCAGAAGGGCAAGGTAATAATCCCTGAGTCCAGTTAAAGCATATTGCTATAGAATGATCGAACCAAAGTGATACAGAGGTGAAACAAGAGGAGAACCTAACTAAAAGTTAAGAGAAAGGAAAACCTTGATTGTATGGAATCTTCTCCACAACTTAATCTTAAATTCCACCATAAGAAAATACTAGTTCTGGCAAAACTTTGGTACTGAGGATTTACTTATAAATGGTACAGAAATGGATGCCTGCACTTCTTTGTTCCTTTTTTGGATGCACAGTGTGGATATTTTATTTATTTTTTAGTTTTTTAGATTTTATTTATTTATTTGACAGTGAGATAGAGACGGCAGGTAGGCAGAATGGCAGGCAGAGGGAGAAGCAGGCTTCCTGCTGAGCAGGTAGCCCGATGCAGGACTCAATCCCAGGACCCTGGGATCATGACCTGAGCTGAAGGCAGCCACTTAATCGACTGAGCCACCCAGGTGTCCCCACAGTGTGGATATTATATGATTGGAATGAGAATGGTGTTCACTTTCTGTTTTAAACACGCAGGGTAGAACAACAAGACAAGGAGACTGAACCTCTAAGCCACATTTGATGCACAGTCTTACATATGATGAATTTTTTGTTATCAATTAATGCAAATACTATCAAACTTCTTATTGCTTTTATTAAATCAAGATGTTAGCATAAACCCTTCAGCCATTACCAGTTCATCATTTCCTATCCATACAGAAATGATAATCAGAGACAGTGGTTTTCTTGAAGAAGAATATCTTGTACCCTATGGAAATAAAGGTAATTTTTAAAAATATCAAATATCATTGGACTTCCTTTGTGTCATAATATAAAGCTGTTAACATAAATGGATTACAAATCAGAAAAACAATTCCTTTGTCAGATGATGAGTCTATTTTCCATCAGAAAGTATGGTCTCCGGAAACTAATTTGCTCCAAGCAGAAAAACTCAATACTCAGGGTTAATGTCAGCTGCCCAACATCCAAACATCCCTGTCATCACATTATGCTTCTTCCTAAAGAAACTTTTGTTCAAAACACCCAAAACTAACAAACTAACAAAGTAAACCCCACATAAATTCCCACATGACAATGTTCCCAGAGAAGAGGCTGGCTCCCTTCCCAGCCCCATAGTGAGTCCAGACTCGTCTAAGCCAATTACTGTGGGACTGTTCTTCTCACCAGTGATTGATTTAGACATGGGCATAAGAAATTAAACTTAAGAGAAAATTCGTTGAGGGGTCTTGTGGGGAAGGCTTCTTCACTCTTAGAAGAGATGCACTGAAAGAGGCAGCTTCTTCTTCCCCAGGATCTTGTTTTGCCTGGTTGTGTGGTCCGTGGGCAAGAACAAGCACAAAACTCATGCTCTGGGGATGGGCGAAGCAGAATGAGGAAGAGGACTTACATTCTTAGTGACACCCCTGAACCTCGAACCTCTAAATTAATAAGCTCTATAACTACCATTCTTCTGAACACTGTGTTGTTGTAGATAAGAAATGTCCTTACTGTTTAAACCAGTTGTAGCCGGAACCACCAAAATGACGAAGACCAAAATTGCCTTTAAAATTCTCTCTCCTGGGATCCAGGCGGCATCAGGCTCCCTGCTCAGCGGGAAGCCTGCTGCTGCATCCTCCTCTCCCACTGCTTGTGTTCCCTTTCTCACTGTTTCTCTCTCTGTCAAATAAATACAATCTTTAAGACCTAAAAAATGTGCCCTTCCTAGACACAATAGGCCTGACAAAGAGTTAGGTGTGGTGCAATGCAAACTCCTTAACCTACAGAAGAAGCTCAAAGAACATTTTCTTGAAGGCCCAAAGCCAGCATTGCTTGAGATGGCTGGGGTAGAATGAGTTCTGTGTGAAACGGCATTATTCAGCCTCTCTTGCGAAGAAATTCTAATCTTAGGATATAAGAGGAAGTGACGTACACCATTCCACACAGCCAAAAACACCTCTCCAGTGGGCTCCTCTAGGCTGGTTCCCTCTTGCAGCTGGCTGGCTAGGAAATAACCTCAGGAATGTCCTTGCAAGTCAGGAGTTAAAAGTGAATGAATGATTTGTGGAATCGAGGTCTACCTTTTCCTGCTAAGTAGGAAGATCCACAATGAACTCTTTACCTTGAACAACAAAGTAACTTATATTGTGTTATACCGCTGACATTTAGAGGTTTATTTGTTGCAATTGCTAGCATTTCAGCATTAGTTAATACAAGAATTAAGTGTTTTGGTGAATGGTGATATGAATGAATCGAAAAGTGGGTGAGAATATAATCCAAGTTCATAAATAAGGAAACAGGATCAGAGAGTGAAGTGTCTTGCCCACCCAGGAAGTAACTTGTGTAACTGGGCTAGAACTCGGCTATTCTGTGTGCACATTCATGTTTTTCTGGTGTTATACTACCCAGGGCCAAGTGGATAAAGTCCAACTTGGTTCCAAGTCTTGAAAACTGATATTTACCAACACATATCAGAAAAGACACTACCCATATGTACCAAACAGCATAGATATTTTGTCATTACTGATTGGCCTCTAAATGCACTGCTTTCAGCTTTATATTAAGCTTTACTTTAAATCAGGTTTGCTAGAATTATCATGTGACTGATATCCAGTGATATTCTAGTGCAAATTAACTTTCTATAGGTTAATCTGGAATATTGCTAACATTTCTCTTCTTTTGAGCATATACTTCATCTTTCTAATGAAGCCGCAATAGTATTTGACATTAGCTTTTTACAGTGTCAAAATTAAGGAACCATGCTTTTCTTTTTTCCCTTATTTTTTCTGATAAAAATAGGTTTTCATCATAGAGAAGCAATTTAGAAATCGCCTACTATGCCAGCTTGTCACTATTGAAGAGAAAGGTTACAGGCAAGCACAGGAAAGAGGCTTCATTGATCCATGTGGCAGCAGATTAGAGTTAGAGGACATAAGTATAAACTCATGTTTAGCTTAATATACATATAGCGAGCCCTACAGAACTATTTATAGATACTCACTTGCACAGATAGTCTCCAATTTACAACTCAACGTATGATTTTTCAACTTCATAATACCGTGCAAGCATTCAGTAGAAACCAGACTTTGAATTTTGCTAACCACATTCAGTAAGACAATCTCTGGTGATGCTGGGCAACGGCAGTGAGCCACAGCTCCCAATCAGCCACGCAATCAGGAGGGAAAACAACCAATGCGCTTAGAACCATTCTGTTGTTCGCTTTCAGTACCATATTCAATCAATCTACATGAGATATTCAACACTGTTTTATAAAATAGGCTTTATGTTAAATGATTTTGTCCAATTGTAGGCCAATGTAAGTGTTCTCAAGGTGTTAAGGTAGACTAGACTAAGCTACACTTTTGGTAGGTTAGTGGTATTAAACGCATTTTGAACATACAATATTTTCAACTTATTGTGGGTTCCTGAAGACATAATCTCAGCATAAGTCAAGGAAGACCTGTACAACCATGTATTTCCTTGTTATCAGTTGAGAAGCCTCAGAAGTGATAGCACCACAACAGCAAGTAGCACATTTAGCACCAGATTTTTGTTTCTAATGCCATTGTCTAAGAAAACAAACCAGAGCTTCTTAGAGAAATAGCTGATATTGGGTCAGGAAAGATACAAGACAAGCCTGGAATATCTTACAGTGCAAGAGAGTATAGAATACTTTTTTTTTTTAAAGGACCTAGTAATAATAATGGGATATGTCAAAGGGAGACAGAAGCCAGTGGACAGAGTTGGAACAATTTGAGCAATAAAATAAATGAAGTGGTATTGAATTATAACACAAACACGATAGAAATATTTATAAATATCCATGAGTCCATACAGATACAAAAGCATTGAGAGGTACCTGGGTGAGCCAGTCCATTAAGCATCTGCCTTCACCTCAGGTCATGATCTCAGGGTCCTGGGATTGAACCTCATGTTGCCAGACCCTCTGACCAGTGGAGAGTCTGCTTCTCTCTTTCTGCCTCTCTCCTCACTCATGGTCTCTCTCAAATAAATAAATGAAAGATTTTTTAAAGAAGCATCAAATAAATAGAGTGGAATGGAATAGAATAGAATAGAATAGAATAGAATAGAATAGAATAGAATAGAATAGAATAGAATAGAATAGAATAGAAATCCCGTATAGAATTATGGACTGGGTGAAGAGCCATCAAGAATATTATAGAAGCCATTCTTGCCTGTGGTGGGGATGCAAACCAAACAGTCTTCAAGGTCACTTCCAGTTTAAAAGGCTGGAATTTTTCTTTAATTTTATGTATAAAATCTATATATAACACTACCTACCCTTAAGCATTGCCCCTGTTTTTGAGCTCTTTGCAGTCTCATTGATCCCCTAACTGAAAAACTGATTCCTCTGGTAAAAACAAAAGGCCTCCATTAAGAGGAAGAGTCCTTCTGCTTGTTTGTATGCATAGATGGGCACATCTCTAAGTATGTGATGAAGAACAGGTCCTTTCACTATGATTAAGAAAGTGTGAATGAATCATCTCTTGAAACTCAATCTTCTCTATGAAGTCAATGCAAAAAGAACAGAAGCTTTGGAAGGCAGGTCTCCAGTTCAAAACCAAATTTAGAACTTGTCTTCAAGACTTCTTCATATTCTTTGCCTAACATTAGGTCTTGAGAAAGATCCCATCAGTAAAAAATAAAAGACAAACATACACACATTTATTAATATTAATGCTTTTGAAGTTGGGCTCTGCAGGTGAGAGTTTCTCACCTTCACGGTGGTAGGTACTGATGGATGAATTGTACCTGGTGGGAGTTTTCTTTCCTCTGTGGTGAAGTAGACTCACTGGTTTACCCATCAAATGCCTCCAATGGGTTACCCCCCTAGCCAGCTAGTCCTCTTTATTTAGGCAAAAATTGTGTAATGGGTGTCCCAAAATGTTTCCATGCACAAGAGAAAATTAGATAGCCTCTTGGTCAGAATAAACTCGATGGAAGGGAGAATAGGGGCAGGGAACAGAAACCAGCTTTAAGAACTTTTTGTTCTAAACTTCACAAGCGCGGAAAGTGAATGTGATATTTTATGGGAAACCACACCTTGCCTGTGGATCATTACTAAGGCGCAGGGCACCACACACACACACACACACACACCAAGCCATAGGCGACTGTTATTGGTAAATGTCTCCTCTCCAATCACCACAGCTAGGAAAGGCTCCCTAGATCCCCAAGGCACCACCAATAGATGGGGTCTCTGACAGCCCTGGGCTGCAACCTACTAGTCTGTGGAATGACGGCGTGGAAGGTGTTGCAAAGAAATCCCTTGCATGCTTTGTGGTATGTTAAAAATGCAGCATCATCCTCTCTGCTCCCTTTTCTTCAGCAGAAAGCATAATTCGAGGGCACGGGGAAACTGGAGGGGCAAGAACGCTGCTTGCCTCCAGACGCCTTCGAGCTCCCTCCCTCCATGCCCCCCCGCCTCAGGCTCTAATTGCTAGAGCTCCAATGGGCCAGCAGCACTTTCACCCGTTTCCTCTTCCATTCACTCCAGCGAGGAGGGAAGAGGGAAAACAAAACTCTAAAAATAACTGCCAGCGTCTTAAAAAAAAGAAAAGCTTAGCTGCCCCCTGCACAGCTCCCTCCCCTCTAGTCTCTCTCCTCCCCACTCCCCCCCACCCGCCCCTTATGGGGCACATATCTGCTTCTTACAACACCGAGGCACATGGTTCCAGTTAGGCACCGAACCTCATCAGGACGGAGAGGAAATCCACATCTGTGGGACGCTCCGCAAGGAACCACCTCCAGCGAGGGAGGCCGGGGGACTGCAGCACCGAGATGAAGGGCTAGACCGCGGGAACGCTGCTCATGCGGTGAGAGGGGCGCGGGAGGCGGCGAGGGCGCGGGGAGGCCGGGGAGGGGTGGGCCCCGCGGTGTCCCCGCAGCGCCCGCCCCGGGCCCCCACGCGCGCTGTCGATATTTGCCCGCCTTGCTGCAACTTGCTGCAGTGTTTGAAAGAGTAGTAAGAGCTCATGGAGGTGGGGCCGGGGAAAGACCGGGCGGAGCGGTTGGGGGTGAAGCGGCGGGGGTGGGGAGGCGGCGGTGTGGGGAGGGGGGCTGGCCCGGAGGAGGTAGGATGGGGGAGTGGGGGGTAGCCCGGCGCTTACACATGTCACATGTGCTTTTTAAGACGGCCGGGAGCGCCTGCGAGCTGGATCTGGTGGAGGATGCTGCGGCAGGTGCTTCGCAGAGGGCTCCAGTCGTTCTGCCACAGGCTGGGCTTGTGTGTGAGTCGGCACCCGGTCTTTTTCCTCACCGTGCCCGCAGTCCTGACCATCACCTTCGGCCTCAGCGCGCTCAACCGCTTCCAGCCCGAGGGCGACCTGGAGCGCCTGGTCGCTCCCAGCCACAGCCTGGCCAAGATCGAGCGCAGCCTGGCCAGCAGCCTTTTCCCCCTGGACCAGTCCAAAAGCCAGCTCTATTCGGACTTACACACCCCCGGGAGGTATGGCAGGGTGATCCTCCTCTCCCCACCCGGGGACAATATTTTGCTCCAGTCTGAGGGGATCCTGCAGACCCACCGAGCCGTGCTGGAAATGAAGGTGAACCACAAGGGCTATAATTATACTTTTTCCCATCTGTGTGTGTTGAAAAATCAGGATAAGAAATGCGTGCTGGATGATATTATTTCAGTGCTAGAGGATCTCAGGCAGGCTGCCGTCTCCAATAAGACAACAGCCAGGGTGCAAGTGAGGTATCCCAACACTAAATTAAAGGTATGCTCCTCCTGCATGCTTCTGCCAATTAAAGAGGCAGCACTTCATTTCTTGCCCTAAACAAGCAAAGAAAATGCAGAGGTCTCATCCTTAAGACTCAGAAGCTAATGCTTCTTTCATTTCTTGGGGGAGGAGGGAAGATGGGCAACTGAGTGAAGAAAACAGGCAATGAATGGTATGACTAGATATAAAGAAATTCAAACCAAACAAAAAAAAATGCCAAAAATGGAAAAAAAATGGAAAAAAGTTGTTTCTGAGACCCTGCAATTACATCTTTGTTCAGGGTTAATAAATCAGTGAATGGAAGGGGGAGGGGGAATCCTGAACAGTTTGGGGATTTCTTTTCATTATGGGGCTCGATGTATTTCTTATTACTGATTACACATCCACCTGGTGTCATATCCACCTATTTACATCTTCAGCCTGGCTTGATATTGACATGCAGAGATTTTGTGTTTTGGTGCCTGTGAATGTGTGTCTGAGAGCAGTGGATATGAATGTAGTAGGGACTCCAGGAATTATGTATAAGTGTGTTAGCATAGCAAAAGAAGCAGAAATTTTCTATGTGTAAAAATGAGGATATGCAGCTAACTGATCTACTAGTTTATTGAGTCCTGTTGTCTTTTTCATGATGAAATCCAAACCAAACCAAGATTATTATAACACCCAATAGAAAGAAATGAAGAAAGAAAGAAAGAAAGAAAGAAAGAAAGAAGAAAGAAAGAATTCTACAGTCAGCAAAAATTGCAAAAAAAAAAGATTATTTCAGCGTTAAATATATTATACTATTTAAACTCTCAAGTCAAATTCTGTTCCTCAAATGAGATTTCTAAACTCATTCTACACCATCAGGATTGAGCTGCTGCAGGCAATGAGGCATGCAGTCTCCAGGTGACTGAAGTTTCAGGGACAAATGTGACTTCCAAGAGTCACTGCACCATTTGTATGCTCAACCCTGTGCATGCTCAGATCTGATAACTCCCAAGACAGGTGTTTCCCAAGTAGGAGGAATTTTCTTTCTTTAATGTATAAGGTTATGTGTGTGCTTCCATGGAGATCATGGAATAAGAAGGATCTCAGTTTGGATAAATGAATGGCCTTATATAGGAAATCATTAATACTTCTGTTTATGGATTTGATACAGTCAGCATCTATACATGATTTAAAAAGAACTTTCTCAGGGCTTGGTTTTGTTTAGTTAAACGGCTCCTTTTTGTGTATTGAGGGAGGACTTAATGCACTTAGAAATAGGGATTCCTCAGGAAACATTATAACCTGCCTCCTTTTAGCATGTAGTCCTTGTTTAAATGCATCCAGAGGTTGACACGGTTTCAGCTTTACAAAGCTGAGTGGTCCCTGGGGGGTTACTGAAACTAGACAGATGATTTATCAGCTTGAAATCTAGGTAAGGGCTTACCTGCCTTACACTTATTGAAGGAGGCATGATCAATATATGTGGTTGGGCAGCATGCTTTTTGTTACCTGAATCTTTTGCCAACAACATTATCACTTGCTATAGAAAAGGATGCAGCGGAGAGGTGATCTTTCTAGTTTATGATCTTTTACCTGAGTTCTTACCTATGCCAGACATCTGGTATAAAGAAAGGTTCAGAACTGTTTCATATTTAACCCTCAATTTGTTTTCCCTTTTGAAGCAAGTTTGCAGATCAGTCATATGCATTATTAGTTGGGTCCCTTATTCCTTTTATTTAGCAGTACTTTCCAGGTATGAGAGCTTTGTCCAATCAGCCACTGTTAATATTTTGTTTACCTGGCAATATCATGACATTTACAGTATAAACCCCTGAAGTCTTCAGTGCACTCACTTAATAGTTGCACTCCTGTGATTTACTAGGGGCTCTTCTGGGCCCATGAGACAGAATTTGAGGTAAGAAAAGCAAGGTTCTTATTCTCATGTGGCTTAAAATTGATACATGTCAGTATCTTCACCCAGGGTTGTCTGCAAGCAGGGACTCTGCAATCTCTGGGTTCTTCACTGAGCCAACACCACATTAGACCTATAACTGGTGTTCCATCTAAACTTTCTGGCTGATGGGTTAGTAGATCTATTATATCTTAGTAGGAGTAAGTGGGTATTCATAGAAGAAGGGAGTAATTGATTACCAAGGTCAGTGTACTAATAGTAAAATTATCCTATGAACCATAAGAAGAACAGGAGAATTACACATTGGCTCTATACACATAGGCTGTGTAGACCCTATTCGGCTACATTCTAATGTCAGCGCCTCCTCCAATGTGCTGGCTTCACTCTCTGCATGGCCTCCGTGGGCAGTTGTAGAAGCCTTTTGGGAAAATGAATCCTTTGCGTCTCTTTTGAGAGCAGTGGGCCTTCTCAAGCATCCAGAGGTAATTGCACCCATGCTAGTGTAATATAATATATAATCGGTGGGGTATCACAAATACCCAGAATCTTACCAAAGTGTCTCCAGGGACTTCTAGGTTAAGGGCGCCTTGTCATAGAGCAAAATGAGATGGTCTTTTGTTTGGATTCCGTGTTATTTGGAAATGATTTTGATTCACATGTGGCAGTGATTTTCAAAGGGTGTCCCTGTGATATGTGGTAAAATTTGAGACCTTCCAGTGTTTGCAATTTGAGGGGAAATTTTGTACTACATTTTATGGCTCTCTAATTCATTTTGCTTTCCTTTGTCATACTTGGATCACTGCCCTTCCCAACTTGAAAATGTTCATGATAGAAGGTGCTACTGATGGGCCAGGGAAGCAGGAGTTGTGGGAAACTGCAAAATAAATAGCTGGCTGGATAATGTGAATAGGAATTAGCCATCTCTTGACAGGAAAGAAGCAGTAGGTCAGTTCTTGGAGTTCTTCTGTGGTTATCTAAACACTGATTGACAGAAAGAAGTGGCCAGAAACAGTTCTGATAACTGGCAAGGCGTCTTCCAAATATTATTAAGACACCCAAGTAGTCCTGAGCACTGAAGGGTTTAGAACTTCTGATAAACAGGATTATCTTGACAAGGTGATCCAGAGAAGCAGGGACATAGAAAGTTGCCTGACTTGGAATTCCAAACAGAGGCTCAAATAAAACCAGTATGAAAAAAGCAAGAGTCAGCTTAAGATGCTACAGAAGATATGAAATATACACACTTTTCAAAACTGTGTGTTAAAGATGCCAAGATCTACAATTCCTACACCCATGTAATATAAACTCTGTAAGTGTACCTGTCATTAAAATCTTTATATTATCATATCCATTAATATATCCCCAATTAGTATAAAGGTCATGCCTTATATTCCTTCTATGCATGCTATTTACATTCCCCCATTCCAGCCTAATCTGATTCTTTGTAGACAGTATTCACATCATTGATTAGCCTATTAATTTGGACATTTGTACTCTGATATCACAAAATTATCACCACTTTTCAAATCTCTGTGGCATGCCTTTATTTTTAAAGTTATTCTTTACATTCTCCAGATTTCTATATGTGTTGTTGGTTTGGAGGCCCCCCTTTTTTTCCACTTAGTAAACCTACATATTGTATAGGTTAATACAATGTGGTCAGACTAAATTTTTAAATTAAATACTTAATATATGGCTGAAACCAGACTCTTGAATAAAATGAATCAGGCACCAAAAATCCTCAAGTAAGGACTGCTTTGGACTCCAACAAAGGTTTCCATGACTATTCAAGTGGCTCAGGTGTTTGCAGGTGGTATTTTTCATTGTAGGCCATCACGATCTCACTTTTCCATCTGGCTAATTCTAAGAAAGTAACAATTTCCGTGTCTCCAGTTCTTTATTTTTACCACAGTGAAAGGCACACGTAAAGAAGAAACAGACAAATGCAGTCCATAGCAAATGACAAGGAGGAAATGAAGCAGATTTTGATTCCCCTGTAGCCTGTCTTCCCTGTTAAATTGCATTAATATCCCACCTATGAACCGATGTTTAACTAAATTATTTGTGCTTCAATACACCACACTTAAGAACAGGAGCAAAAAAGGACCTTCCTGTTTCTTCATAAGGGACAGTGTTCCTTTGGGTACATTTCCTGGTTTGGAAGATATTGTCATTGATTATTTAGTCCCAATCTCAGTGAAAGGGCAACTTAAGCCAACATGGAGAGTGAGGACCAACATTATTTTTAGAAACTTCCAAGAAAGGTCATTCTATAGACCTCTTTCTCTAATTTATCCTAAAATCTTATTAGAGATGCATGTCAGGATCTTATCTCAGGATATTTTTATTTAAGCTTACCTTCCTGATTCTGTCTTTTAATAGGGGAAATCACTGCTACCTTATTGAATGCTCACATTGTATACTATGTGGTACTGATGTTCTATACATGCATGTTATTTTTACAAGTTTATTAGTCAGGTGAATATTTTTATTATTATTTGATAAGGCAAGGAACTAAAGATCAGGAGGTTAAATGACTTCTACAGGATGCCCAGGGTAGTACAGGTTGGAGCTGGGATTTAAAACCAGGTCTGCCTGTACCAAAGTTCATATTCTTAATCACAATACTATATGAGGTCTTATCATACCCTGCACGAGTCTTTGTAACAAGAGACCTTTGAACTAAGACAAATCTAGTGCCATAATTCCCAGGCCATCTCAAATCCACACTAAATGGCCACTACTGACCTTTCACAACAGTGCCCCCACTCACTCAGAGTCACCAATCCACAAGGTGGTGAAATGAAGCTTTGTTTCTCTTATTCACCCATAAGGGAATGAAACTTCCAGTCCAGACAAACTCTTACCCTCTGCCTACCATGGAACCTGTTACAAATTGTTTAGCAAATTTTTCATTGGCACATGATTTCATCTTTAATATCATTTCACATCAACTGAGAACAAAGCACGGTTAGGCTCTAGGATCAGCTGCAAGTGGGAAGCCTATAATGTGGCCCCAGGTTTTCAGACAGAGGATTTTGTGCCAAAAAAGCTTGGGTGCTTTTGTTTTAAATTGGCATCAGGAAAAACGATTAATTAACTAGCCTGGGATAGTACAATGCAGACTAAATGGAGAAATGTTCAGGACATCTAAGTTCTAAACCTAGTTCTTTAAAGATTTGAGAATGAACAAGTCCCATCACCAGTCCAGGTCTCAAGTTCTAGTATTCTTCTCTCACATTCCATATGTAGTAAACATCATTACAGTGGATTTGGGAATATATACTGGAATATTTTTTCCTATGGAATAAAGTAGATGTATTTGGTGAGATGTGAACTATGTTATTGAATGATGTTAATCATAGTCTCCTAGTGAAATTATTATAACATCTATTTCCTAGCCATCATGTCAAGATTAATTAATTAAATTTTTCTGAGTGCTGGTTTAAAAACTGGTCCCCACACAAAGACGGCATGGAAAGACCAAAGAAAGGAGCAGGCCACTCTAGATTGGTAGGTGGCAGGTGTAATGAGCAAGAGAACTTACGTACGAGGCTTCTCTTGGACGGCCCCGAGATGAGTAGACCTGTATACCTACCCACAAGAATCTTAAAGTCTATATAGAGGCCTAACTGGGTTCAGTCACATACACTGTCCAGAGGTCTCAACAACACATTGCTCTCTCAGGGCCACATCCTTGAAAATGTCTCCCACTATGAGAATAGAGGACAGAACTTATATTCCAAGGCTATGGGAGGGAGTGAGCAGCCTCCGCTTGCCCAGGTCTCGCTCGTGGGTCAACTGGTGGTTACGTCCTCTTGATGACCTCCTCCAACACTGAACATCCAAATGGGCAAAACACTTGCTTGGTATGGGGGGGTCTATCTGCTTCTCTTTGACTTTAACAAAGACCTATTTTTAACTAAATTATATAATTTTTATAGTTTTTTGCACTCTTTTCATTTTTGATAATCAAGGTTTAAGAGATTTTTTTTTTTTCAAGGAACCAAGAGAAATGGTTCTCTCCATTCTTCTCATTTTCTTATTCTCAGTTATCTTCTGGTCTTCCCTCAGTGGTGCAGAACTACCAGGAGCTTGGGGGAAGGGTAAGAAAAAGAGGTCAAAGACACACATCCAGCATGGTGGAAGCTCAGGAGGAACTAAGGCCATGTCCCCCACAAAACGAACCACTCCCTTGCCTCTCCTGTCACTTTAAGCAGTAATTAGCTTTAACAGCTGTTTTCCTTATCTTTTCCATTATACACATTATTTAACTGAAACAAGCTATTGGATTTTGTTTTTGTATTGTGTTTGGAGAGTATTTTCCATTTTAACCCAGTAGCTATTACATCATTATTGGACCACATTGCTTTTAATTCAATTTTAGAGTGATCAGCATATCCTCAAACCTATTCTAGATACATCCACACACCTCTCTATGTGCTCAGTATAAATATCTTTAAAAAGGAAGTCTGAAAATTCCAAGATTCTAGATTTGCCTAAGACAGCTCTAGACTGGACTGCAGGTCTGTTTCTTCCCTGAATCAAATAGATCACCCCATGGGGCCCCCTCCCAGGGTAGAATCCTGGAAGTGATTCATTTCTCTGAATTTTTTCTGCCCATGTGCTGGTGGATAGGGTTACATTCATCACAGCCCTGGCACACAGAACCATTTAGGCAATGCTCCTGGCTTATAAGGGTGCCAAGTTGCACTGTAAACCACAAAATCAATGCCATTTTGTTTTCTAAGACCTTGCTCCCCAAACTGTTGTGTATGGACCACAGCAGCAGTATCACCTGGAAGCTTATTAGGTCACACCTGATTGGAATCTGCATTTTCACGAGGCCCCTAGAGGACTCATATGCATTTGAGAGTTTGAGAAACTCAGGTCTGAGACACAGGTTGACCTAAGTATTCTTCATTCATGACTGAGCTTGAAGTAATATGTGTCAATTCAGATCAAAAAGACCTGGAAGAAAATTGAATAACTGAGCCTGTAGCCATATCATTGAGTCATGTCATAGAGACATTGAGGAAATGCCTGGAGAATTAGTGAGCAGCTATTCCACCCTGAGAAACTCTCATCTGTATCATCTTTAGTTGGGCCCATCACCTGGTTAAGCTTAAGACTGATTACTGTCGTTCAATATTTTCCAAAAATGTTGAAATTAAATCTAACCATCTCTTTAAGAAAAAACATCAGCAGCATTTTTATCAAGCCCCTTTACAGTTATTTCCCAAAAGTAACAACATTAAGGCCTAGTTAGCCTAATTATGTTAATATAATATGAGAACACAAGGTATAGGAACTATCCATAGGAGCAGGAGTATTTGGGGAAATGAAATACAAAATTACAGTGGAGCATATTTTTAAAGTGGCCTTGCAATCCAGGCTTTTCTCAGATGGGATTATTATGGCTGAGCCATTCACTGAAATCAAGGCTTATTCTCTGTCGTTTAGGGGAATTCAGGGCCTCTGAAAGGTACGTGATGAGCAAGGCTCAGAATGAATGGACTCTGTTTAGTTATAGGATTTGTGTTAGAACAGCCAGCGTTTTCCCTCCAGTGCTACCCTCCCAACGTGGAGAGGCCTCACCTGGGGCACTCTGACTTTCCTCTGCTGTCTCAAAGGCTGAAGGCAGAGTATAGGCTCTGGATTCCGGAAAGCAGAAATATGTTCAAAGGGTTCTCAGCTTCAGGAGATCCTGAATGTTCATGGCAGATGGAGACTTGCCTGAATAGTTAGGGTTCAGTCTCAAAGTTTGTACTTCCCTTTGAATGTTCAGGAATGTGCCTTCACCTCACCAGGTTTCTTAATAACATGGAGGGAGAGAGTGTTCGGTTCTCAGTGTCACTGCAGGTCATGCTAATATGGGCAAGACATACATTTGATTCAAGAACCATTCCTGTGCACACACATCCAGGTAACGACTGAGTCACCTACGTGCCAGGCTCTGTATTGAGCAGATTGGAGATTCTGTGGGGTACAAAACAGATGAGGATTTGCCCTCCAGGAGCTTGAGCCTCGTAAAAAAGACAAAAGTCACATAAATTCTTACTACAGGTTATCATGGTAGGAAATATACATGATGCTTTGAGAGTGGAATACCAAGTCTTGGGGTGCTGGAAACAGTTTTCTTGAAGAGGTGACTGTGAGCTGAGATCTAAGCTGAGGAGATTAGCATGCATAGGTTGGATGGTAGACACAGAGTATGAATGGGAAGACATGAACCTTCAAAGCGTTGGACAAGAGCCACTGTGGGCGGAAGTTTGCAGCAATGAAGAGGAGGGTGCTGAGGGTCATTTTAGGACCTTCTAGAGGGTTGGTGAACACAAGTTAGATGCAGGTCTATGGATATAGACTGTCTGGGTTTGGTTCTTTGTCCCTTTAGCTCTCTGACCCTGAACAAATATTTTCACTTCTTGTAACTCAGCTCCCTCCTCATGGTTCCTACCTCTTAGCATTGGGTAGGTTAAATGAACTCCTGATACCTGAAAGCAGTGCTTCTAAAGCTCTAATTGTTACCCAGGGATCTTGTTAAAAAACAGACTGTTTCAGCAGGTCTGGTGTGGGTGACAGTCGGCATTTCTAGCAAGTGATGCTGATGCCACTGGACCACGAAGCACACTGTGAGCAGGAATGGCATATGGCGTTCCAACAGTACCGGTTTCATTGTAAATTCTCAACAACTGTTGGTGGCTTAACTGCCTGAGCGCGGATACTCTCTGTCCTTATCCCTATCAGGTGAAAAGCCTTTTTTGTTTCAACCCTCAAAGCTGGAAAAACCTATCTGTCATATGGTAGTGTCCTTACTTCCTTAGTAAGTACGGTATGATGGGTACAGTTCCCTCTGTTTTTTTGCACTAAAGACCTTAAGCTGCCCCCAGTTATCATTCTGAATGTGACCTCTCTTTTCTAAGGATGGTAAAGAGCAGATAAGGAAAGTGTGGGACCCTGTTGTCTGTGTTTACTGGATTTGGAAGTATTTGGTTACATTTGTGTGATGTTCTTAGTATAGAAGCCTTGACCACTCTCTCCCCTAGAGGCATTTGTGTCGTTCTGGTTCTTCTCGTATGTCTCTGATGGTTTTCTGCTTCTTACTGTCTCCCTCATCTTACTACTCCCATATTTATAATGGGCCCCATAAAACACTCTTCTATTGTCTATTCTTTCAGTATTCTCATTGAAGTCAAACTTCTCTTTTCCACTATATCTATGACTCCTTAAATGGCATCCCTATTGTGTCATTTATTCAGGCTCAGAATGTCCATCACCTGTAATTAACTCTTTTTCACCTATCTGCAATCAGCCAAGACATACATACACAGTAATAGCTAATTAACTACTGGGTCCTGATACCAGGAGTCCTCCTAGCATGGTCCTTGGACCAACAGCATCCACACCACCCAGGAACTTGTTAAAAATGTGAATCCTCAGACCTCATTCCAGATCTGCTGAAACTTTAGGAGTGGCACTCAACAAGCCTTGTAGGTGACTGATTCCTACTGAAGTGGGAGAACTCTTGTTCTATAATAATGGTGCTCAGTCTTGCCTGAACATAGGAATCTTGAGGAGGCCTGTCAAAATACCAATACGTAGGTCTCATCCCCAGAAATTCTGACTTAATTAGTCTGGAAGAGGCATGAGCATCTGGAATTAAATAAATAAATAAATAAATAAATAAATAAATAAATACCAAAAAGCATCCTCTGATGATTAAAATGGATTATCAAGGTTTCAGACCAAGGTCTCCTTTTCATTTTTTTTTTTCCTTTTCTTTCTCTTCCGTCTCCATTAGGCCTTCATTACCCACTACCTATTTTATGTGTGTGATAATCTAATCTCTCTCCTATAATTTCTCACACTTGGAACATAATCTGTGTAACAGAACTTGATTATATTTTGCTTAAATTTCCTTTAACCAAATCCTGCAAATGCTTCCCATTGCCTGGAAAAGTTTCAAGCTCTGGACCATAGCCGTGGAGAACTTGCCTTGTAGTTTCAGGTTACAGTGTACCTCATATGCTGTTACCAAACCAAAGTAAGCCCATCCTGAACTTCTGCATTTTCTTACCTCCATTTATACTGTTCCTTTTGCTTGAATTTTTTTTTAAAAGATTTTATTTATTTGACAGAGAGAAACACAGCCAGAGAGGGAACACAAGCAGGGGGAGTGAGAGAGGGAGAAGCAGGCTTCCTTTGAGCAGGGAGCCCAATATGGGACTCGATCCCGGGTCTCTGGGATCATGACCTGAGTCGAAGGCAGTCACTCAACCAACTGAGCCACCCAGGCACCCCTGCTTGGAATTTCTTTCACAGTGTCAAACTCAGCCACATTCCTTAAAAACTGAGGCCCCAAACCACTTTTTCCATGGAGTTCTCTAAGTGCTTCCCAAAGCAGAAAACACTTGCATGCTCTTTAGAGGTACTTTGAAGGCAGGTCCCTAGATCACAGCCTGTTATTACAGATTTGTTGCAAGTCTTTGCTGAAGTAAAACTGTATGTACCTCTTGAGCCAATAGAACTGATAGCCTTCATCAGAAAAATTGACTTGCCTGGGAGGAGCTAGCCAGTAAGGAGATCTGTAGGGCATGGCCTTGAGGGAAATTCTAAGAGAACAAGTAAAAAAAAAAGGCACACCCCAGTGAGTCTGACATTCTTAGGTTGTGTCTAAACCCTCAAGAAAATGGCTACAGAAAGACACTGAAAACTGTTTCTGTGAGGGGTCCTGAGATATCGAACGTACAAGCAAGGTAGCTTTGGGCTAAAGAGCCAAAACGCCATCAGAAGAGGGAGAGAGAGAGACATGTTCCCTCCCTGTACATATCACACATGTGACCTTTGCTCAGAGGAGACTGCAGGGAGCATGGCATGGCTTGGGCACCTGATAGGGTTGCCAGATACAGCAAATAAAAATACAAGGCACCAAGTTAAATTTGAATTTTGGATAAACAAAGGACAGTTTTTCAGTATAAGCATGCCATATATATATATATGGCTTCTTTACTTATCAGATATTCACATTTAACTGGGTGTCCAGTATTTTCTCTGGCAGCCTAGTAGTATGAAAATTCATAGACTCACATCTGAAGGCCACAGCACTGACTTCAGAGCATCCCAGGAACCAGCACCAGCACTAACTCACAGTAGTGGCAATTGACCAGGGGGCTGGAGAAGACCAGGAAAAGTCTATTTGGGTTGTAGTAAAGATAGCAGAAGGACTCCCAGAGATGCATGGGTAAGAGTTTTCAGGGCCCAGACTTCCAGACTCAGAATGAGGATACAAGCAAGTAAAACTTAAGTTCTTACTATGACCTTATTTGTACATTCTGCCCACAGGAAACCCAAGTTTATTGTTTTAATAGTTCCAAGTGTTTATTTGCTAGTGAAATGAAAATTGAATGAATAAAAAAACTTATCCAAGACTACACTGGGTTAAGATTCTATTTAGCAGAAATGTCTTTTGTTTTATATTTTATCTATGAGAAGATTAAAAATATTTATATACAAGAGAAAAATTTAATTAAAGAATGTAGATGATGGGTATATATTAGTGAAAATCCACAGCACAGGACTATCAGCAAACCAAAACTTGAACCCTAGACAGGATAGGTTACCCATTCCATGTATGAAGTGTTGCATTAGAAACAAAGATGAAGCATGGTATTAAATATGCATATTTAACATAGGCATATTTAACAACATGGAGTATATGCGTTATTTAGAATATGTCTTATTTTCCTTCAAGATTGTAAGACTTTTAAGGACAGTAATCATATCTGCTTCATATTGCTAGCTTTAAAAAAATGCTAGAAAAGTCTAGCTTTTCATTTCTCTCTTCCCAGGAACCAGATCTTCTTGCACAGTGCATTTTGCCGGATGATCTCTTTAGGGCCAATTTCTGGGTAGAAGAGGTAGAGCCTGAGTAATGGAGCATGAGGACAGGGATGGTGGTTCACCGTAAGTGCCCCCGACTCAGACACACACCCTGCTAGAGCTCCCAGGGGCCTGAGAAGCTCAGGGTCTGAACTAGTTTAATGACCCCTTTTCACAGATAGAGCATATCTCTCTAAGGGAATGGCACATAAAACTGGTATTAACAACTTGACTTTTATTATCATTTCATTTTTTCCAGCCATTTTTTTCTTTTTTTACCTTGGGGATTATTTTTAAGGACTTGGATCCTTTCTAGACTGAGAAATTTCAAACTTTTTTTTGATCGACTAATCACATCTTATCAGTATGTCTCTTATTAAACAATGCCCAACTTTATATTTTAAGTAACCTTATCTCAAAAAGTTGTTTATAGACTTATATTATCCTACTTTACTTTTTCCTGATACAAGGATATTTTGATAATTGGTAACTAAACTGATAAGAGATTCTCACTTCTCATCCCCATCTCCGTCAGCTTAGTATCCAGAACGCATATTGACGATGATAGACATACAGCCTAAAGCAACAAGTGTTTTTATTGAAGTGGGTCCTATTTCTTAATGGATTGAGATGAGAGGCAGGGCTCTTAATTAATTGAGTTCCTCTTTTAATTTTTTTAAATAATTATGAGGAAGGTAATAAAAAGGAAAGATAAATCTTTGAATCTAATTTTGTCATTTACTAGTTGTATGACTCAGACATGTTACTAATGTCTTTGTCCTTCAGTTTTTCTGTTAAAAAATCATGTTATTCAAATCTATTCTACAGAGTCTCAAAATTTCTGGCACTTGGTAGTTTCTTAAGAAATTATAGCTATTTTGTATATCAATCCAACAACATAACAATACTAAGGAAAGATTAGGAAACCAAATGAAAAATCTCTCACAATCCCACTCACCAATTCTATAAATGATTTATTTCTAGTCTTTATAAAATACATAGTTGTCATATATGGTATATGTCTTTTTTGATCCTGTTTATTTTCATTTTTTCATTAGCATTTCATAATTATAGTTTTAATGGTCGCTCAAAGGTTTGGCAAGTAACTGTGACATAATTTACTTAATTGTTCATTTACTGTTATCTTTAGAGTGTTTCTGGGGCAGCGTTTTTGGAACTGATTTTCAGTATCTTTAATAGACATAAGGAAGAAAGCAAAATATTCTGGCTTGTCAATGAAGCTGTAAGAAAAGAGCACTGTCTTATGTGATTTAAATGTTTCTTTTGTAAGTATAGGCACGTATGAAGACAGGATACAAATATAGGTCAACAAGTTGCAGGGGTGCAGGTTCCCCAAGAAAAACTCTGGATATGAATTAGAAGGACCTGATTTATTTATAGGCCAACTCCAAAATGCTATAAATTACTCTGTTAAGGACCATGTCCAAGATTAAACTTCTAAGAGTAGCTTGTGGCTTATTCTATTATGAAGTAATTTTTACTACTTTTCACTTACTATAGCTCAGTGATTCTCAAAAGAAACAATTCAGGAACTTTCGAATTTTATAATGCCCTGGAGCCCCTCCCCAGACCATTGAATTGGAATGGGGGGGGGCGGAAAGGGCCTGAGCAGTGGTGTTTTCAAAGTCTTTACAGGATTGCGGTAGATAACCAGACTGAGAAACACTGAAGGACCTTAGACCAGAAAGATCCCACTATCCTACTCAGCAACTTTGCAAAGGGTGAGAGGATATGGGGAAATACTATTTCCCCTGAACCCTAGCCTCAGGCCCTGAGGTTCCAATGAAGACAGCATTTGCGTTGATACCAACAATCACAGTACCAGTTCTCCAGCAGGTAAGCTGCCTCCATGAGCTCTTTAGCTAAACAAACAACTTCATCCTCTCCTATACTTCCTTAATCTGGTATTGACTGGCCAGAAATATGGTGTCTTTTTTTTTTTTAAAGATTTTGTTTATTTGACAGAGAGAAACACAGCCAGAGAGAAACACAGCCAGAGAGGGAACACAAGCAGGGGGAGTTAGAGAGGGAAAAGCAGGCTTCCCGCCGAGCAGGGAGCCCGATGTGGGACTCCATCCTGGGTCTCCAGGATCATGACCTGAGCTGAAGGCAGTCCCTTAACCAACTGAGACACCCCGGCGCCCCGAAATATGGTGTCTTAATCAATCTGTTATGCTCCAAAGATATCCTGGATTGCTGGTCATTGAAAAGATATCCCTTGACACTTTAAAAGTCATGCTTACCTAATACATTTTTGTAAGGAGATTAATGAAGAATGCCTGTAGGCACATGATAAATATTACTATGGTGATAGATCCAAAGATAATAAATCTTGAGAGTTCAAAGAAGTGTAGTATTAGGACTTCAAATAGACTTCCACTTTTTGTTAAGTTTTTATTAGCACCTTGATTTTCGCCAAGATAAACCAAATTCCTCCATATTATGAAGTGGTCATTGTTCGCTACCTTGTAAATAATTTATTAATGTTATCCATTGTTGTTAGCCCATCCTTTAAAGTGCACAGTGGAAGATAAACATGTGTTGAATGAATGGAAGATCAAGGGAATTAATGATCTTTTTAATTGTCATATTTTGAGTATTAGAAGCATGATATTAAAGAATTTCAAAATATTCCCAGCCTTAGCTTAGCCAAAATTCATTTAATCTTTAGCTAAATGCCACATCTTGTATCTTTCCACTAATGAAAATAATATTATGCTTCTTTTCTAGACATAAGAGTTCTGGGAAGGTTAACTACTAGTTTTTGCAAGCTTGAGACTTCTAACTCATTCATAAACAGATTCAGGCTTTCCCAGATCAGTGTGGCAAATCAATTCAGATTAAAACAGTACTAACACCATGTCTAATTAAAGGAAAAGTATGTTCATTAAAGTGCAATGAATATTTAAAGTAGTTCCAACTACATAGGAGCCATAACAATTTAAGTGCCCTTCTTGGGTCAGTAGACAGCTTTTCCATTAGCCGCCTAGTGGATTCACAAATCATATACTCCCTCACTTATTATTTTTAAATGGCAATTATAAATCACTTGATAGAATAAGGTAAAAAGGATGTTTTCCTAGTCCATATGAATGATGTGATGTGTGCTACTGGCTACTGAAAACCTGAAATTATATATCACAAAAAGAAAGCTAAACATTTGGTACACCATTCCTGTTTTATATTAAATGCTTTATCTTTAGCAAAAAGCAAAAGCACTTGAGAAAGTTGAATCTATACTCATATTTTGCAGAGGCATAAAAGATAGGGAATTGATTTCTCTTTTATTTACTGTTCTAAAGAATATTCAGTGATTTTGGCATGCATCACTTAAGGAATCAGACATAAGCCTCATATTTTATGCATATATTTTCATAAGGCTTCATTAAGAGAAATTTTGGGAAGTTATCTAATCTACACATCTCAGAAAACCTTGTTGTATATAAATACATTTAGTAACTTATTCACCATTTGGTGTCCTTCTGGAAGAAAATTATTATTCATATTTCTTTAAAACAGATATTTCTACTTGTTCTTCCTTCAGTGAAGAAAGAGAACCCTGGTCGTCTTAATCTTTTGTTGGGTTTGTTTTTTTGTTTTTTTGTTTGTTGTTGTTGTTGTTGAACCATCTTCTACCTGTGACCTTGGAAATGGTCATTATATTCTCTTGGCCTTTTCCTCTCCAGCTGCATAATCTCTTATACGTAGACCCCACTCTCTACCTCACAGCCTTTTTGTTTTCAGCAGACTTTAAAGTTTGGGAAATTGATGTGTCCCCTGGGTCTTAAACACATATGTTCCATTCTTGATAAAGATATCCAAGTATCTTCCGTGGTCCAAACTTCCTTCTCTCGGTATCTGCCTGACCTCACTGAATAGCCTTTCTCAATAGAGATGCATTCCATGCTTACATTATTTCAGAAACTGCACAAGGCTGAGGTGTTACAGAGATAAGTCACAGAAGCTCCTTTCTAGAAACCTAGTCTAGTGAAGAAGGAAGACAACTAAATGGGAAGTAATCAGTACAGTGTGATAACTTAAATCTTAAAGTTGAGTCAAATGATCCAGAGCTTTGAATAATCCAGCATTGGCTTTATATCAGATTCAGTCTCCTCAGGTACTAAAAACAAAACAAAACAAAACAGAATACTCTTTACTGGTGGGAGAAGTCTTGCAGAGATGCTTATTTTAATTGATAATAAATGCTTTCTTTTCAAAATGGATTCATTAAAATTGGGGTCAATGGAAAGCTGCTCTCCATAAGGAAGGAAATATTTTGCTATGATCAGTTACTCTGAAGGTTATGAAGTCAGCATAAAATCCCAATAATGTTATAGACTTAAAAAATGAATACAAAGCAGGAAAATTTTATGGGTATGGACCAAGAAATATCAAGATGAAAAAGCATGAGGGTTATTAATCACAAACAAGACCTGGCCAGAAGATTGTTGAATAGTGGAACTTTCCATGACCCAAAAAATCATCCCACCTTCAGGTCTTTCCTCCCTGATGCATAGAAACTGTTAAGAAAATTGTGAGATTATTTAACCAGTGAAAACAAAGCATATATACAAGTTCAAGAGACCTTGTAGAAACCATGAAGCAAAGACTACTAAGATGTTGAAACTGTGAAACAACCAAAGCTAAAATACAAAAAATAAGGAATTAATTCCTACTTTGTTTTGGGTGGTATCTGGTTTGATAAATGTCTCTGACTTAGTGCCCACTTGGATGCTAAATCAGCATTTTTATCACCATTAAACAAATTAGTCATTTTTATATCATCAACAAAAGGTCACGTTAAATCTTCCCATAACAAAATCGGTAAATACAATTTGCAAAGATATCTCACATTTTCACTGATCGCAGATGTTCGATGTGCGCTTCTGAGAGTTAGTGTTTATGTAGAAATTGTAGGACTCCAGATCTCCTTGTTGAGAAATATAAAATAGAACTGTGCCTTTTCCCTTTTTCGTGAGGATTTTTTGTATTAGCAAAGTCATATGCAGCATTAAATAATTGCTTGGTGATTTCAATCTTCATACATAGCAATCCAGAGATATTTATCTGACTTTGCTATAGTAACACTTTTATTTTGCTTTACTTATCTCAGTAATTATTTCAGTTCCCTTGGTTTTTATTGTTGTTTAATTCAGAGATAGGAAGACCACGGGTTCAAGAAGTCTCTTTCATCTCTGGAGAACTGAAATCTTGGAGGCTAGGCTAGCCCATGGCATGTCTTTTGTAGGTCCATGGGAGTAGTTCTAGCACATAACCAGGTTGTGCCCTGACTAAGACAGAGTAGTTGTCGAAGTCCACCCAGACTGGAGTGGAGCCAGGATTCTTACTGCAGTGCCTGCATTCTTACTGCTGTACCGTTGACCACACATTGACCATGTAGGTCCTTCAGGCATTAATTCAGCTGCACATAATATTTCTAGTCATTCCTAATGGTTTACATGGGAGACTTAAGGCTGAAAGTGGGAAAGGATTCACTATATCATCAAATTCATCCTTAGCCAGAACTAATAAAAGTATACTCCCTACAGCATTTTTTCCCAAGCAATTTAGGCAGTTTTATTAAGTTCAATTTATGTGCGCTTCATTTAATTGATTGAATTTCTGCCACTTTCCTTGGAATACTCCTCTGAAGCCCTAATAAACCTGACTAATATCATGACACTTCTCTATTATAAAACTATTTCTCTTTATTATGATATTCCATTATTCCTTTTTCTGTTAACAACAGAGAATGATGCTAAATAATTCTTCTTTTTCCAATAAGTCATGCTGATACCTAGTTCTTATGAAGACCAGAGATCAAAGTCCACATTCTAGCTTTGTAGGCTAGGAGCCATGGTAAATAGAGACATATTTGATGTAATTTTTATTTTTTTTATATTTTATTGTATTATGTTAGTCACCATACAGTACATCATTAGTTTTTGATGCAGTGTTCCAAGATTCATTGTTACATATAACACCCAGTGCTCCGTGCAATCCGTGCCCTTGATGCAATTTTTAAATGATCTCTTCCTGCACCAATTTATACTGGGGAAAACTGGCAGCCAAAGTCCTTCTAATTTTATTTAATAACTACCACCCTGAGGGTACTCAGAATATATGAAGATATTGAATATTCATCATCACATAATGAATAAAGGATTATGGAGTTCTCACTATGTGCAAGCTGGTAATAGATTATGTGTTTCAGAAGCAGTATCCCTGCCAGTAAGGAATTTACAATTTAGTTGACTTGGTTGAGTAAGTTCACAATGTAGTTGTCTTGTCACATATGTACAGTAAGTAAATGAGGCAGTCAGTGCCCAACGAGGTATGTAGACACCGCTTGCTATAGAAAGGAGTCCACAGGAACAATGGATCACCTTTGTCTTTCCCTCAGGCTTTTGGGATGAAGTGGGACTTGAGCCAGATCCAAAAACAAAGGTTGGAATCAGCTGGAGGAGTACAGGGAGAACACCTGGGATGGAAGAAGAACCCATCTTTAGAGTGCACCCGTTTGGGTGGTAAACCAGCATTTTTCTTCTCAGTAAACGACAGGGAGGATTACTTTCTTTTTAGAACTGGCCTGGGTAGGCTAATTAGAATCACAGAAAGCACTCTTTAACAGTTAATTATAGTATGGTAATATTTAAGAGGACTCAAAAAATGCTTATGTTCTCTAGGTCAGGGTTTCTTAACCTTGGCACTGTTGACACTTTGGGGCTGATAATTCTTTGTTTGGCCCTGTGCATTATAAAATGTTTAACAGTATCCCTGATCCCTACCCATGAGACATAGTAGTACCTTGCTCCTCTCCCCAGTTTTGACAACAAAAACAAATGTGTCCAGACATTGCCAAATGTCCCCTGGGATGCAAAATTTTTCCCCATCAAGATCCACTGCTCTGGTTCTCTGAACACGGAGGGAAAGAGTTCTCTCAGTTCTCTTCTCCTTCTGCAATACCAGCCATCAGGAAAATTGTCTTTGTACTTAACCTAGATTCCTCCCTATTGTATGTTATAAATCCTCTTCCTCAGTGGCCTCAGAGTTGTGCTTCGACATCAGGAGCAGTATATCCACTTGGCAAGACACAAAACTAAAATCTCTGGAGAATTTCTAAGTACCCAGGGAAAACCACTAACAAAGGCTCACTAATATTTTTCCTCCACTTAGAAGAAACTCTCTAGTCTTGGGCACCTGGGTGGCTCAGTGGGTTAAAGCCTCTGCTTTCGGCTCAGGTCATGATCTCAAGGTCCTGGGATAGAGGCCTGCATCGGCACTCTGTTCAGCAGGGAGCCTGCTTCCTCCTCTCTCTCTGCCTGCCTCTCTGCCTACTTGTGATCTCTGTCAAATAAATAAATAAATAAAACCTTTAAAGAAAAAAGAAAGAACTCTCTAGTCTTGTTCACTTCTCAAAATTATAATCCTGTTTAGATTAGAAACCTATTTCAATTGTAAATCCCATTGGTGGGGGAAGCTCAGTTTTAGGAGAGAACACAGCTGGTGCTTCCTGGATGTTAAATAATTCATCTCCCTCATTTTGGAGCATCAGAAACAGCCAAGCCGAGACGCTAAATCCTCAAGGTAATATTGCAAAACCTAGTTCCTGGCACGAAAGAGGGAAAAGGCCTGCTAAATTGCAGAAGCCACCCTCCACAGCTTTAGGAGAACCGTAAAGAATATGCTGTTTGCTCACCTGATTTTTTCCCCATTTTCTAACACAGGGAAGACAGGTTGTCCTAAGAGAATTTTATGAAACTCAGTTAAGAAAAATCAGCCTTGGGCGCCTGGGTGACTCAGTGGGTTAAAGCCTCTGCCTTCTGCTCAGTTCATAATCTCAGGGTCCTGGGATGGAGGTCCTCACCTTGGGCTCTCTGCTCAGCAGGGAGCCTGCTTCCTCCTCTCTCTCTGCCTGCCTCTCTGCCTACTTGTGATCCCTCTCTCTGTCAAATAAATAAATAAAATCTTTAAAAAAAAAAGAAAAATCAGCCTTTCTACATTGTATATAGTCATGCCTTTGTCACTCATGCCTGTAGTTCATTTTTCAAGTGCAGTATTTTGACCATT